>CM031607.1:244568-264568 GCA_018398815.1 Conus ventricosus
CCCTCCGTGCCCTTCCTCCTGTAGCTCCTACCTCTCCCCTCCATGCCTTCCTCCTTTAGCTCCTACCTCTCCCTCCATGCCCTCCCTCCTGTAGTTCCTGCCTCTCCCCTCCATGCCCTCCCTCTATGCCCTTCCTCCTGTAGCTCCTACCTCTCCCCTCCATCCTCTCCCTCCTGTAGCTCCTGCCTCTCCCCTCCATGCCCACCCTCCAGTAGCTCCTACCTCTCCTCTCCATGCCCTTTCTACTGTAGCTCCTGTCTCTCCCCTCCATGCCCTCCCTCCTGTAGCTCCTACCTCTCCCCTCCATGCCCTTACTCCTGTAGCTCCTACCTCTCCCCTCCATGCCCTCCCTCCATGCCTTTCCTCCTGTAGCTCCTACCTCTCCCCTCCATGCCCTTCCTCCTGTAGCTCCTACCTCTCCCTCCATGCCCTCCCTCCTGTAGCTCCTGCCTCTCCCCTCCATGCCCTCCCTCCTGTAGCTCCTACCTCTCCCCTCCATGCCTTCCCTACTGTAGCCGCTGCCTCTCCCATCCAGGCCCTCCCTCCTTGCCTCCCTCCTGTAGTTCCTGCCTCTCCCCTCCATGCCTTCCCTACTGTAGCCCCTCCCTCTCCCCTCCATGCCCTCCCTCCATGCCTTCCTCCTGTAGCTCCTGCCTCTCCATTCCATGCCCTCCCTCCTGTAGTTCCTGCCTCTCCCCTCCATGCCCTCCTCCTGTAGCCCCTGGCTCTCCCCTCCATGCCCTCCCTTCTGTAGCCCCTGCCTCTCCCCTCCATGCCCTCCCTCCTGTAGCTCCTGCCTCTCCCTCCATGCCCTCCCTCCTGTAGCCCCTGCCTCTCCCTCCATGCCCTCCCTCCTGTAGCTCCTGCCTCTCCCCTCCATGCCCTCCCTCCTGTAGCCCCTGCCTCTCCCCTCCATGCTCTTCCTCCTGTAGCTCCTGCCTTTCCCTATATGCCCTCCCTCCTGTAGCTCCTACCTCTCCCCTCCATGCCCTCCCTCCATGCCCTTCCTCCTGTAGCTCCTGCCTCTCCCCTCCATGGTTCTCCCTCCTGTAGTTCCTGCCTCTCCCCTCCATGCCCTCCCTCCATGCCCTTCCTCCTGTAGCTCCTGCCTCTCCCCTCCATGCCCTCCCTCCTGTAACTCCTACCTCTCCCCTCCATGCCCTCCCTCCTGTAGCTCCTGCCTCTCCCCTCCATGCCCTCCCTCCGGTAGTTCCTACCTTTCCCCTCCATGCCCTTCCTCCTGTAGCTCCTACCTCTCCCCTCCATGCCCTCCCTCTTTGCCCTTCCTCCTGTAGCTCCTACCTCTCCCCTCCATGCCCTCCCTCCTGTAGCTCCTACCTCTCCCTTCCATGCCCTTCCTCCTGTAGCTCCTACCTCTCCCCTCCATGCCCTTCCTCCTGTAGCTCCTACCTCTCCCCTCCATGCCCTTCCGCCTGTAGCTCCTACCTCTCCCCTCCATGCCCTTCCTCCTGTAGCTCCTGCCTCTCCCCTCCATACCCTCCCTCCTGTAGCTCCTGTCTCTCCCTCCATACCCTCCCTCCTGTAGTTCCTGCCTCTCCCCTCCATGCCCTCCCTCCTGTAGCTCCTACCTCTCCCCTCCATGCCCTCCCTCCATGCCCTCCCTCCTGTAGCTCCTTCCTCTCCCCTCCATGCCCTCCCTCCTGTAGCTCCTTCCTCTCCCCTCCATGCCCTCCCTCCTTGCCCTTCCTCCTGTAGCTCCTGCCTCTCCCTCCATGCCCTCCCTCCTTGCCCTTCCTCCTGTAGCCCCTGCCTCTCCCCTCCATGCCCTCCCTCCATGCCCTCCCTCCTGTAGCTCCTGCCTCTTCCCATCCATGCCCTCCCTCCTGTAGCTCCTGCCTCTCCCCTCCATGCCCTCCCTCCTATAGCTCCTACCTCTCCCCTCCATGCCCTCCCTCCTGTAGCTCCTACCTCTCTCCTCCATGCCCTCCCTCTTGTAGCTCCTACCTCTCCCCTCCATGCCCTCCCTCCTGTAGCTCCTGCCTCTCCCCTCCATGCCCTTCCTCCTGTAGCTCCTACCTCTCCCCTCCATGCTCTCCCTCCATGCCCTCCCTCCTGTAGTTCCTGCCTCTCCCCTCCATGCCCTCCCTCCTGTAGCCCCTGCCTCTCCCCTCCATGCCCTCCCTCCTTGCCCTTCCTCCTGTAGCTCCTACCTCTCCCCTCCATGCTCTCCCTCCTGTAGCCCCTGCCTCTCCCCTCCATGCCCTCCCTCCTGCCCTTCCTCCTGTAGCTCCTACCTCTCCCCTCCATGCCCTCCCTCCTGTAGCCCTGCCTCTCCCCTCCATGCCCTCCCTCCTGTAGGTCCTACCTATGCCCTCCATGCCCTCCCTCCTGTAGCCCCTGCCTCTCCCCTCCATGCCCTCCCTCCTGTAGGTCCTACCTATGCCCTCCATGCCCTCCCTCCTGTAGCTCATACCTCTCCCCTCCTTGCCCTCCCTCCTGTAGCTCCTGCCTCTCCCCTCCATGCCCTTCCTCCTGTAGCTCCTACCTCTCCCCTCCATGCCCTCCCTCCTGTAGCTCTGTCACTGTATAAGACAGTAGACAGGGATATATGTATGATTATATCCCCCTTTATAACCACCCCTTTCCCCCTTTTACCTAAGAGTACGAACGCCACACAAACACACACACAAAAGAAAATATGGTGCACAAACAGAAGGCTTTATTTGCATTCACACACGCACTCTCACCCACAGAATGGCAGATGAACACCAAGACCTCTATATCCAACACACACAGCAGTTTTCCCCACACAAAAAACAACAACAACAAACAAACAAAAAGAAACCCCGAAAGAATCCAACTATACTAACACCAATACACGACCATCAGCGCATGGCCCCTTATGCATACCTGTGCACGCATGTGCTGCACATCCACATATAATGACCCTTCCCTCAGGAGGCACACACACCTCAGCCCACTGAAGGCCAATACCAGAGGGACAAGGGTGAAATCACATCACCTGGTAATCCTGGGCTGAAATATCAAGCAAGGTTGATACCGCATAAAACCTGAGATGCCCACGCGATGTCTTTTTTTCCAAAATGTAGTCTTTATGCTAATTTTTATGTGCCGGTGTCAAACTATCCGGACACCCAAGCTTAACCCCCAAAATGTTCAAAACAAATTGTTCAAGTAACCCGAAACCCAATGTTGCACTTTCAATACTTCATTCGAAGTCCCTGGCGGGTACTTGACACACGCAAAAAACAACAACAAACTCCTTCCCCCCAAAAAAAACCCCCCAAAAAAACTAACGGCAACACAGCGTTTCCCAATATAATTATGTAAACGTCTGTCTCTGTTTACGACGCCCTCACACCAATGCACCGCCCAAAACACAAAACCTTCACTGAAGCGCTTGATATGAAGTAGGAGTAAAGTCGTGATGCGTCGAAGAGCGCGGTCCCCTACCTACCGGGCACCAACCACACTCGTAAGCCGCAACGCAGGTAGTATACTGCGGTGAGCCCTCAAGATGCTTGCCCACCCTGAAGACACAGAGTTGAAGTCGGAGGAACTGCCACACCCTCGGACTATGGACGAAGGGAGACGGCGTCCCGACCGGAACGCACCCTGCCGGCTCCACGTGCGTCCCCACTCCGGGCAGAGGAGTTGGGCAGGGATGACAGTGGAAGTGGCGGTGACAACTCCCACAACCCGAGAGGCCGACCCTCACAGATGTGCTGTGTAGGGGAGGTACAGAAAACTCGCCAGAACCCTGTGAAAAAGGAAATGTCTTACTACCACAGAAGAATACAGTTATAACTTATTTGTTGCTTCACTAAAGTAAAACGGTTCACAGTGTTTACATGTCACAACCCAAAGTGCGACAGCTGATTGGAATTTTAAATCATAACCATACAACCAGCCACCTTGACATCAAATTCTCTCTTACCAGAAATGTTCCATTACACATTTAAACCAATTTCATTGACTTTCCACTTCCATCAACAGCCACGAACATAATTATAACCGTTCCGTCATAAAAGTGATTAGACTGTCTGAGTTACATACCCACGACTTCATTTCCCATCTGGGTCTCCCAAGACAATGATTCATATAGGATTATAAATCATATTCACTACCAACGAACAAACGAACAATCCGACCGTTAGTGACCACCAGTACCGGTCACAATTCAGGATCGATTACTTAGTAACATGCTTAATAGAATCAACACATTTCAAGCAAAACCAAATAATAGAATTGAACCCGGGTATCCAAATTTCCTAGCAGACACAATCATAATCCTCCCAATGTCATCGGAAATTATCAAGCGCTGGGACAATCACCAATTACATAAGCTCGACAAGGATTTCCGAGCGCTGCTATACATTGTCTACTGACACCACAATGCTGCGGAAAAACTTCTTTGAATACTGGCGCCCCACCGTCGACTAAAACCATATATATATAATATATATATATATATATATATATATTATATATAATATATATATATATATATATATATATATATATATACATCAAATGTAGGCTTCTGAGGCACAATTCCTAAATATCTTAACACCCTTTATTATTATCATCTGCTATTTTCCTCTTTTATTTTCCAATCGTAATAACCTATACCAAGTAACACAATCATGAATTCACCTGCAAATCTTTAACAATAATTGAAAAAAGAACAACTCTTTTATTAATATAAGATCCCTAATTTTCCTTTCCGCCCATCCAACCCGGTTTAGTTCCAAGCGCAAACACCAAAAGTGAACCTCTACAAGACGTGTCCATCCGAGGTACCACCACCCGTCACCTATCGATAAACCTCACACACGCCCAGACACATCACATGCAGTCTGCCCTCCGTACTGGCGCGCACCGCGTGACAGTCTCCTCTTTTAATATTAAAAGTTCCCGTCCTCCGATACCAACGTACACTCTCAGAAAATAACCAATCTTTATCAAACTGAAACCAATATTTCTGTACACCAGCGACCACTACCAAGTACAACATATTATTGTCTTAGCACATCAGTACCGCTGTAACACATCCACCTATCTGTATCAGTTGTAGAACCGAAACGCACATTATTTCATTCCTATATGTACGGTTTTTCCTCGACCTTAAGTTCAAGTTATATCTCTTTCTTCTCTTCAAACTTCCGCGCATTTAAATTTCCTCCTCTTAGTCAAACTCACATAGAAAGAATCTTTGCGAATAAAAATCAATTAAAAGGAATCTTCCAGTTCCGGAACTGAAACACAAAAGTTGATGAAACCATGATATCTGCAAACAACCAACTACACAGCCCTCCAGAATTTCCGCTACTTTACACGCTCACCTTGGACAACAACAGGAACGACACACAATGGACGACACCCTCAGTCGCCGGGACACTGCCAGACAGCCAACGCCCTGGTACGTGCAGAACCCGCCGCTGAACACCGAAACATCGACCGTCTTCACTCTGGTAGCCAAACCTTCAAAAGTCGGTCGAGGGCATACCGCGAACCCCTGCCCAACGGCGAAACAAACATGAGCACGAGGCCAACCCAACCTTCGCGGATAACGCCTCAGTTCGTGCTGACTTGCAGACACACGACGACACTCCGAGTTCACCTCGGAAACTCACAAGACAGCACTCACATTCACGGAATTCCCCACTCACATCGAAGAACTCCAGTTTCACGAGTGTTCGTTTACACACGTAAAACCCACTATTCCGGCGAGTCTAATGTTCTCCTCCTTTCCCCCCCTCCAAGAGTTGACAGGTAAGCAAACTCCCGGCAGGAATCACGCACTTCACGGCCACTGCCAACCTGGCAATGGACGGCCACACTCGACAATTGTCACTGAGGCGACCTGTATCAGTTCGTGCGTGACAAGCTCCTACCTCTCCCCTCCATGCCCTCCCTCCTGTAGTTCCTGCCTCTCCCCTCCATGCCCTCCCTCCTGTAGCTCCTACCTCTCCCCTCCATGCCCTCCCTCCTGTAGTTCCTGCCTCTCCCCTCCATGCCCTCCCTCCTGTAGCTCCTACCTCTCCCCTCCATGCCCCCCTCCTGTAGTTCCTGCCTCTCCCCTCCATGCCCTCCCTCCTGTAGATCCTACCTCTCCCCTCCATGCCCTCCCTCCTGTAACTCCTACCTCTCCCCTCCATGCCCTCCCTCCTGTAACTCCTACCTCTCCCCTCCATGCCCTCCCTCCATGCCCTTCCTCCTGTAGCTCCTGCCTCTCCCCTCCATGCCCTCCCTCCTGCAGCTCCTGCCTCTCCCCTCCATGCCCTCACTCCTGTAGCCCCTGGCTCTCCCCTCCATGCCCTCCCTCCTGCAGCTCCTGCCTCTCCCCTCCATGCCCTCCCTCCTGTAGCCCCTGCCTCTCCCCTCCGTGCTCTTCCTCCTGTAGCTCCTGCCTCTCCCCTCCATGCCCTCCCCTCCTGTAGCTCCTGCCTCTCTCCTCCATGCCCTCCCTCCATGCCCTTCCTCCTGTAGCTCCTGCCTCTCCCCTCCATGCTCTCCTCCTGTAGCTCCTGCCTCTCCCCTCCATGCCCTCCCTCCTGTAGCTCCTACCTCTCCCCTCCATGCCCTTCCTCCTGTAGCCCTACCTCTCCCCTCCATGCCCTCCCATCCTGTAGCTCCTGCCTCTCCCCTCCATGCCCTCCCTCCTGTAGCTCCTACTCTCCCCTCCATGCCCTCCCTCCTGTAGCTCCTACCTCTCCCCTCCATGCTCTTCCTCCTGTAGCTCCTGCCTCTCCCTCCATGCCCTCCATCCTGTAGCTCCTGCCTCTCCCCTCCATGCCCTCCTTCCTGTAGCTCCTGCCTCTCCCCTCCATGCTATTCCTCCTGTAGCTCCTACCTCTCCCCTCCATGCCCTCCATCCTGTAGCTCCTACCTCTCCCCTCCATGCCCTTCCTCCTGTAGCTCCTACCTCTCCCCTCCATGCCCTCCCTCCTGTAGTTCCTACCTCTCCCCTCCATGCCCTTCCTCCTTTAGCTCCTACCTCTCCCCTCCATGCTCTTCCTCCTGTAGCTCCTACCTCTCCCCTCCATGCCCTCCCTCCATGCCCTACCTCCTGTATCTCCTGCCTCTCCCCTTTTATGCCCTTCCTCCTGTAGCTCCTACCTCTCCCCTCCATGCCCTCCCTCCTGTAGCTCCTGCCTCTCTCCTCCATGCCCTTCCTCCTGTAGCTCCTACCTTCCCCTCCATGCCCTCCCTCCTGTAGCCCTACCTCTCCCCTCCATGCCCTCACTCCTGTAGCTCCTGCCTCTCCCCTCCATGCCCTTCCTCCTGTAGCTCCTACCTCTCCCCTCCATGCCCTCCTTCCTGTAGCTCCTGCCTCTCCCTCCATGCTATTCCTCCTGTAGCTCCTACCTCTCCCCTCCATGCCTCCATCCTGTAGCTCCTACCTCTCCCCTCCATGCCCTTCCTCCTGTAGCTCCTACCTCTCCCCTCCATGCCCTCACTCCTGTAGTTCCTACCTCTCCCCTCCATGCCCTTCCTCCTGTAGCTCCTACCTCTCCCCTCCATGCCCTCCCTCCATGCCCTACCTCCTGTATCTCCTGCCTCTCCCCCTTTTATGCCCTTCCTCCTGTAGCTCCTACCTCTCCCCTCCATGCCCTCCCTCCTGTAGCTCCTACCTCTCCCCCTCCATGCCCTCCCTCCTGTAGCTCCTGCCTCTCCCCTCCATGCCCTTCCTCCTGTAGCTCCTACCTCTCCCCTCCATGCCCTTCCTCCTGTAGCTCCTACCTCTCCCCTCCATGCCCTCCCACCTGTAGCTCCTGCCTCTCCCCTCCATGCCCTCCCTCCATGCCCTCCCTCCTGTAGCTCCTACCTCTCCCCTCCATGCTCTCCCTCCTGTAGCTTCTGCCTCTCCCCTTTATGCCCTTCCTCCTGTAGCTCCTGCCTCTCCCCTCCATACCCTTCCTCCTGTAGCTCCTACCTCTCCCCTCCATGCCCTCCCTCCTGTAGCTCCTACCTCTACCCTCCATTCCCTCCCTTCATGCTCTCCCTCCTGTAGCTCCTGCCTCTCCCCTCCATGCTCTTCCTCCTGTAGCTCCTGCCTCTCCCCTCCATGCCCTCCCTCCATGCTCTCCCTCCTGTAGCTCCTACTCTCTCCCCTCCATGCCCTCCCTCCTGTAGCTCCTACCTCTCCCCTCCATGCTCTCCCTCCTATAGCTCCTGCCTCTCCCCTCCATGCCCTCCCTCCTGTAGCTCCTACCTCTCCCATCCATGCCCTCTTTCCTGTAGCTCCTGCCTCTCCCATCCATGCTCTCCCTCCTGTAGCTCCTGCCTCTCCCCTCCAAGCCCTTCCTCCTGTAGCTCCTACCTCTCCCCTCCATGCCCTTCCTTCTGTAGCTCCTACTCTCCCCTCCATGCCCTCCCTCCTGCAGTTCCTGCCTCTCCCATCCATGCCCTCCCTCCTGTAGCTCCTTCCTCTCCCCTCCATGCCCTCCCTCCTGTAGCCCCTGCCTCTCCCCTCCATGCCCTCCCTCCTGTAGCTCCTGCCTCTCCCATCCATGCCCTCCCTCCTGTAGTTCCTGCCTCTCCCATCCATGCCCTCCCTCCTGTAGTTCCTGCCTCTCCCATCCATGCCCTCCCTCCTGTAGCCCTGCCTCTCCCTCCATGCCCTCCCTCCTGTAGCCCCTGCCTCTCCCATCCATGCCCTCCCTCTTGTAGTTCCTGCCTCTCCCATCCATGCCCTCCCTCCTGTAGTTCCTGCCTCTCTCCTCCATGCCCTCCCTCCTGTAGCCCCTACCTCTCCCCTCCATGCCCTCCCTCCATGCCCTCCCTCCTGTAGTTCCTGCCTCTCTCCTCCATGCCCTCCCTCCTGTAGCCCCTACCTCTCCCCTCCATGCCCTCCCTCCATGCCCTCCCTCCATGCCCTCCCTCCTGTAGCCCCTACCTCTCCCCTCCATGCCCTCCCTCCATGCCCTCCCTCCATGCCCTCCTCCTGTAGCCCCTACCTCTCCCCTCCATGCCCTCCCTCCATGCCCTCCCTCCATGCCCTCCCTCCTGTAGCCCCTACCCTCCCTCCATGCCCTCCCTCCATGCCTCCCTCCATGCCCTCCCTCCTGTAGCCCCTACCTCTCCCCTCCATGCCCTCCCTCCATGCCCTCCCTCCTGTAGCCCCTACCTCTCCCCTCCATGCCCTCCCTCCATGCCCTCCCTCCATGCCCCCCTCCATGCCCTCCCTCCATGCCCTCCCTCCTGTAGCCCCTACCTCTCCCCTCCATGCCCTCCCTCCATGCCCTCCCTCCATGCCCTCCCTCCATGCCCTCCCTCCATGCCCTCCCTCCTGTAGTTCCTACCTCTCCCCTCCATGCCTCCCTCCATGCCCTCCCTCCATGCCCTCCCTTCTGTAGCCCCTACCTCTCCCCTCCATGCCCTCCCTCCATGCCCTCCCTCCATGCCCTCCCTCCATGCCCTCCCTCCATGCCCTCCCTCCATGCCCTCCCTCCTGTAGCCCCTACCTCTCCCCTCCATGCCCTCCTCCATGCCCTCCCTCCATGCCCTCCCTCCATGCCCTCCCTCCATGCCCTCCTCCTGTAGTTCCTACCTCTCCCCTCCATGCCCTCCCTCCATGCCCTCCCTCCATGCCCTCCCTCCTGTAGTTCCTGCCTCTCCCCTCCATGCCCTTCCTCCTGTGGTTCCAGGCAGGACGACTCCCACACAGAGGGGCTGAACGTGACGTGGGGGCAGTACATGGAGGGATTCACCCTGGTCCCTGAGGGAAAGGCCTACTGGATGGGTCTGCGCAACCTGTACTACCTCAGTAACTCCAAGGCGTACAAACTGGCCCTCTACATCCGTCTGCAGAACAACACGCTGCTTCGCATATGGTGAGGATGCAATGAAATCTGAAGTTGCACACAGGCATATAAACAATCTGAAGTTTTAAGGGCACAAAGGCATGCAAACAATCTGAAGTCTTAAGGCACTCAGGCATATAAACAATCTGAAGTTTTAAGGGCACACAGGCATGCAATCTGAAGTCTTAAGTAGTAGTAGTATAGTAGTATAGTAGTAGTAGTAGTAGTAGTAGTAGTAGTAGTAGTTGTTGTAGTAGTAGTAGTAGAGGGCTGGCTTGTAGCCTAGGCGTTTCGGCCTTTTTACGCCCCTTCTTTTTATCATATTTGTTTTGTTTTTCTAGGTCTACGGCATGCTTATTCAATCCCTATTAGCAAAAATTGCTTCAATCTATTCCATAAATAAAATTTTGAAATCTGTGTTGTCATCCAGGAAAATTCTTGAATTTATTAATATAATTAGTAAATTTAATTTCAACAGGTATTGAGTTCCACAATTTAACAACTCTGTTAGAGAAACTGAACGCTCGTTTGTTAGTAGTTCTATGTTTAACAAAAAGTTTACCTTGTGCATTTCTTGTCATACTAACTGGTGAGAAGGAAAAAAATGTTTCAATTGATACATTGTCCAAACCATTCATTATTTTATACACTTGTATTAAATCCCCCCCTTAACCTTCTACCCTTAAGAGAGTGTAACTGTAAAAAACTGGAGCCGTTCCTCATAAGACATATTTTTGCATTCTACCAGTAATCTAGTTCCTCTTCTTTGTACATTTCTATCATTTGTGATTGCCTCTTCAAATATGGATTCCAAACTACATTGGCGTATTCTAAATGAGGCCTTACAAAAGCCTTAAATAGTTTTAGAAAAGTATATTTGTCTAGGTACAGAAATGTTCTTTTAATGATACCTAACATCTGATTTCCCTTATTTACAATTTCCTTTATATGTGGATCAAATGAAAGCTCCTTATCGAAAGTGACTCCCAAGTCCTTTTCTGTCTTACAAGTACTTATGTTCTGTACCTCATTACCTATTTTCATAAAATACCCCCTTCTATCCATTTTTTTTCCCACCAACATGCATAACATGACATTTTGACACATTAAAATATAGATTCCAAGTATCCGACCAGTCCTGTAGTTTTATCAAGTCCTCTTGAATACAATCACCATTTGCAACTTTGTCATATATTTTAGTATCATCAGCGAAGATTTTACAAGTACAGTGCAGTGAATCCGGTAAGTCATTTATAAATACTGTAAATAGAATTGGATCCAATACACTACCCTGGGGGATTCCACTTTTTACATTTATTTCTTCTCACTCAGCATTTCCAACTCTTACCCTCTGTTTCCTATTGTACAAGAAGTTTTGTATCCATTTAAGCGTATTTCCTACAATACCATATGATGCTAATTTTATCAGTAACCTTTCATGAAGTACAGAATCAAATGCTTTTCTAAAATCTAAGTACACAACATCAAAGGGATCCCCATCATCCATCATATTGGTAAAATCCTCCATTACCTCTAATAGTTGGGTTACACATGATCTTTTTCCTCGGAATCCATGTTGACACTTTACATATAATTGACTACTTTCAAAGTGGGAAACAATACAATCTCTTATTAGTGATTCCAATACTTTACATACAATACAAGTTAGACTTACTGGTCTATAATTTCCATGCTTCACTCCTATTCCCTTTCTTAAACAAGGCAATGACATCAGCTGTTTTCCAATCATTTGGTAACCCTCCTGTTTCTAAAGACTTATTAAACAATATGCAAAGTGGTTTTGCAATTTCTTTGCTCAGCTCTTTTAGTATTCTAGGGGATATGGAATCAGGTCCTTTGGCTTTATTAGGATTAAGTTCACTTATTTTTTTCTCTACAGCAGTAGGAGTAACTCTTATGTCACATAGTGATATACCATTAGATCTTGAGCTTGCTTCTAAATAAGGTAACGTATTTACATTCTCACTTGTAAAAACACTTGCAAAGAAATTATTCAATACCTCTGCTTGTCTTTATGTGTAACAACCGTCTTTCCATCCTCACTTTTTAAGGGACTAATACCTGTATTAGTTTTTGTCCTTTCTTGCACATATTTCCAATTTTTTTTGGATTAGTTTTACCTTCCTTAGCAATATCTTTCTCATAATTTTTTCTTGTTTTTTTTTTTTAGTAGTTTGGCACATTCATTCCTTACTATAATATATCTGACATAGTCTCTACCATGTTTTGTCTTTAGATATCTTTTATACGCATATATATATTTTTTATTTTTCTCATGGCTTTCTTGTCTAGCCATATAGGTTTGAAACGTTTATTATTAACTTTCACTTTCGGAACACACTCCTCAACCCCAGCATTTAGCACATATTTATCATACTCCATGCACTCTCCACATCCATATTGTCTAGCTTGCTCCAGTCTGTATTTTCAACAATATTTTTCAATTTATTGTAATCACCTTTGTTGAAATCTAACTTAAATTTGATAACTTTAGGCCCTTTTTTAATGAAACATACAGATTGAATTTTAATACGTCGTGGTCACTTTTTGCCTACTGGTGGCAAGTGTTCTATGTTTGAAATTAAGTTATCTTCGTTGACTAGAACCCAGTCATCCATGGTAGGATTCTGTCCTTGTCTTCTTCTAGTTGGTTCCAGAACCTTTTGTAATAGGAACGCATCACGCACATTCTCTATTATCTCATTGCTTTTAACTCCTCTCCACTCTCCATTCCAACCAATATTAGGATAGTTGAAATCGCCAACAATGCAAATTTTATCATATGTTTTGAACTTTTTCAGATTTAAGGATCTTTAAGGGCACACAGGCATATAAACAGGTGCTATGATGCACGTGCAGGATCAGATGATTGTGGAGTAGTAGGTCACAGGAAGCGAGAGTGCAGGGGTTAGAGCGTTGGCCGCCTAAATCCACGTTTATACGAAAGACTTGGATACCAGATCTACACTCAAATTGGACACACCATCCGAGTCCACCCAGCTGTTAATGGTACCTGTTGTTGAACACACCACCCCAGTCCACCCAACGCACCACCCCAGTCCATCCAACACGCCACCCCAGTCCACCCACTTTCAATGACACCTGTTGTTGAACACACCACCCTTGTCCACCCAGCACACCACCTCAGTCCACCCAGCACACCACCCCAGTCCACCCAACACACCACCCCAGTCCACCCAACACCACCACCCCAGTCCACCCAACACACCACCCCAGTCCACCCAACACACCACCCCAGTCCACCCAGCTGTCAATGGTAACCTGGTGTTGAACACACCACCCTTGTCCACCCAACCACCACCCAAGTCCACCCAACACACAACCCCAGTCCACCCAACACACCACCCCAGTCCACCCAACACACCACCCCAGTCCACCCAGCTGTCAATGGTACCTGGTGTTGAACACCCACCCTTGTCCACCCAACACACCACCCCAGTCCACCCAACACACCACCCCTGTCCACCCAACACACCACCCCTGTCCACCCAACACACCTCCAACACACCACCCCCTGTCCACCCAACACACCACCCAGTCCATCCAGCTGTCAATGGTACCTGTTGTTGAACACACCACCCCAGTCCACCCAACACACCACCCCAGTCCACCCAACACACCACCCCAGTCCACCCAACATACCACCCAGTCCACCCAACACACCACCCCAGTCCACCCAACACACCACCCAGTCCACCCAGCTGTCAATGGTACCTGTTGTTGAACACACCACCCCAGTCCACCCAACACACCACCCCAGTCCACCCAACACACCACCCCAGTCGATCCAGCTGTCTGTGGTACCTGGTCTTTGGGGATGTTCAGGTTTTCGGTACAGGAGAGAGCTAAATGATCTAAGACCGAAAGCGGTGGCAGAAAAGCATTGTATTCACAGATGTACGAATGACAAGGAAAGGAATAGACAAAAAGACGAATGGGAGTTGACCTGAAGCATAGTTGAAAGGAAAAGGACATCTCCCATGCAAAAACTGTCAACAGGAATGGTCACTGGACACTCAGTCTGTCCTTTCCGATGTCTCTGGATTCAGACAGGGCCTGAAGGGGCAGCATCTCTCCGCCAGACACAGAGCCAGAGGCACCACTTTCAGACTGAGCACGCCCTTTTTACCAGCTTCTCTGGCATCTTTCCAGGCTGATGCTTTTTCCCAGGGTGAGCATCCGTGTGGCACTGGTCCACAGAGGCTGGCTCACGCCTGTCAGTCCTCTGCCATCTCCAACAGCTGACGTGGCCCAGAGGGAAGGCCCTGAGCCAGAAGCGGTGGGGGTCGGTGACGTCACTGGGGTAACTGGCGGAGTACATCCACAGCATGGGACTACCTGTCTTACAGTGTTTGATTGCTGAAGAACAAGAAGATAAAGAGTCACCACCGTCGTCATCATGACGTGACAGTAGACGTCCTAGCGGCCTGACAGTACTAGGGGAGTCAGGTATCTGCAGGTCACCGCCTTCAGTCACCTGCAATATGGGATACAGGTCTCGGGTTCTGGATCCCACCCCTGCAAGGGAAATGGACAATGTGTGGACCTCCTTTGAGAGAGGGACGAAAATATTGCTGTCGCTAATCTTTGCAGTTTTGACCACACCATAAATGCACGAGAACGTCGTAAAAAATTATAAAAAAAGCATGAGAACGTCGCGCGTGCACATGAGTGTGTGTGTGTGTGTGTGTGTGTGTGTGTGTGGTGTGTGTGTGTGTGTGCGTGTGTGCGTGTGTGCGTGTGTGCGTGTGTGGTGTGTGGTGTGTGTGTGTGTGTGTGTGTGTGTGTGTGTGTGTGTGTGAAGGAAGTCCATAAATGCCTGAACATTGTTGACTAATTATTTAGGTGGTGGGGGAATCACTAGTTTCAATAGTCTGTCGCAGTTATTCAGGTGGCTCTGCATGGTAAGTTTCTGTGTCCTAAGAGAGCTCTACATATTCATAGGAGATGGGTGTGTGGGCTGGGGCGGGGGGGGGGGGGGGGGGGGGGTAGAAGGAGAGTGGGGTTGGGGAGGGAAGAGAAGTGCACTCCTACATAAGACTGAGCAACTGCCGAGACAAGTCTAGACTGCATGTGATCATCTCTTTGAACACTTCCACCTTTGCCATGGTCACTGCAGGTACAAAGCCTTCACACTGACTGCATGTCATCATCTCTCTGAACACTTCCACCTTGCTATGGTCACTGCATGTGAATCATCTCTCTGAACACTTCCACCTTGCTATGGTCACTTCATGTGATCATCTCTCTGAACACTTCCACCTTGCTATGGGCACTGCATGTGATCATCTCTCTGACTAACTTCCCACCTTGTTATGGTCACTGCAGGTACAAAGCTTTCACACTGCATGTGATCATCTCTCTGAACACTTCCACCTTGCCATGGTCACTGCAGGTACAAAGCCTTCACACTGACTTCATGTCATCATCTCTCTGAACACTTTCACCTTGCTATGGTCACTGCAGGTACAAAGCCTTCACACTGCATGTCATCATCTCTCTGAACACTTCCACCTTGCTATGGTCACTGCAGGTACAAAGCCTTCACACTGACGAACGACGTGGACTTCACGGCTCAGCTGGGCTCCTTCAAGAGTGGGCCTGCAGGTCTCGACCTCCTGGACGACATCCACGGCAACCCTTTCTCCACCTACGACCACAGTCACGGCAACAACGACTATGCTTCTTGTGCCCTGGCGATGGAGAGGCGGGTGGTTCGGGTCGACCTGTGCCACTGCCGTCTACAACCTAGTGGGGAAGTGTCGGAGGGGGCTGAGGTCAGGGTATTTCGCCCTATGGCTCTGTGCCGGCCACTGGCATCAAGATATCACCGTTGCTTTGCAAACTGAATCTATTTCTCTTAGACAAGAACACGGCAATCTGTGTTGTTCATTGACCCGTAGACATAGGATGACGTACAGTGTGTAGCCAATACTATAGACACCATCCCCACAGACATAGGATAACTGAACAGTGTGTTGCTAATACGAGGCACCATCCCCACAGATATGGGATGACTGTACATGTGTTGCTAATACTGAGGTCACCATCCCCACAGATAAGGATGACTGTACAGTGGTTGCTAATACTGAGGTCACCATCCCCACAGACACATGATGACTTTACAGTGTGGAGCCAATACTATAGACACCATCCCCACAGACATAGGATGACTGTACAGTGTGTAGCCAATACTATAGACACCAATCCCCACAGACATAGATGACTGTACAGTGTGTAGCCAATACATAGACAAACCATCCCACAGACATAGGATGACTGTACAGTGTGTAGCCAATACTATAGACACCATCCCCACAGACATAGGATGACTGTACAGTGTGTAGCCAATACTATAGACACTATCCCCACAGACATAGGATGACTGTAAAGTGTGGAGCCAATACTATAGACACCATCTCTGCAACATAATAATGACAGTATTGTGTGTAGCCAATACTATAACACCATCCCCACAGACATAGATGACTGACATGTGTAGCCAATTACTATAGACACTATCCCCACAGACATAGGATGACTGTACAGTGTGGAGCCAATACTATAGACACCATCTCTGCAACATAGAATGACTGTATTGTGTGTAGCCAATACTATAGACACCATCCCCACAGACATAGATGACTGTACAGTGTTACCAATACTATAGACACAAACCCCACAGGCAGGATGACTGTACATGTGCAGCCAATACTATAGAAAACATCCCCACACAGACATAGAACTGTACAGTGTGTAGCCAATACTATAGACACCATCCCCACACAGACATAGGTACTGTACAGTGTGATGCCAATACTATAGACACCATCCCCACACAGACATAGTACGACTGTACAGTGTGTAGCATACTAGGTCACCAACAACACGGCCATCAAATAAAGACAGTGTGAAGTCACTTACATAACTGAAATGTTCACCTTGCTGATGGCCTTCAAAGCATAAATGCCTGAAAATTGAACCTCAAAATTGTGGTGATTGCGCCGTTATTACTAAACGCAATTTTGGCACGTTAGATGTTGTATTTAAGGAAGACTACGAACAAACCAAAGCCTTTAATAATGACATAACGCATCGCTTCATAAATGCACATGCACTCAGATTTGTTTTCTGTTCCCTACTCTAATGATTTGTTCATCGAATGCACTTCAATTTTGCACTGCAACTCATTGTTTTAACTCTATGTATTTTGAAAAAATGAAAACAAATTTCGTGAACCAGTTTCTAGGAAGAGAGCCACACACGGCTAATCTACTCCTGTCCCTGGTGGCGATTTGATCAGAAATTTCAAGCAATACTGATAAGATAACTGGAATAGTAGACTGTTCTGATTTGTCCAGTTTGTTTTCCCAAAATTTGCGGACAAGTCCAATGATTGTTTGAGTCAGACCTTTTCTCATCATCAAGCCAGATTAGTTGCGGGTGCTTGCGCTGTTACCCTGTGGCAGTTGTTTAGTTGATAAGTCAACATTTGTCTCCCTTGTTAAATTTTTGAAACGGACTGCAAAGTCTCTTTTTCAATTGTTTGGTTTGATAAATCAATATTTGTCTCCGTCGTTAAATGTTGAAACGGACTTGCAAAGTTTCGTTTTCAGTTGTTTAGTTGAGTGTGAAGTGGATGATTTCTAATAAGTCAGTATTTGTCTCCCACGTTAAATTTAAAACGACTTGCCAAGGCCTCTTTTCAGTTGTTTAGTTTGAGTGTAAAGTGAAGAACTGATAGTATACTGCACTGACCATTGGAAGGACTGATAGTATACTGCACTGACCATTGAAGGACTGATAGTATACTGCACTGACCATTGGAAGACTGAATTATACTGCACTGATCATTGGAAGGACTGATAGTATACTGCACTGATTTTTGGGAAGGACTGATAGTATACTGCACTGATCATTGAAGGACTGATAGCATACTGCACTGATCATTGAAGGACTGATAGTATACTGCACTGATCATTGAAGACTGATAGCATACTGCACTGATCATTGAAGGACTGATAGCATACTGCACTGATCATTGAAGGACTGATAGCATACTGCACTGATCAATGAAGGACTGATAGCATACTGCACTGATCATTGGAAGGACTGATAGCATACTGCACTGATCATTGAAGGACTGATAGCATACTGCACTGATCATTGAAGGACTGATACATACTGCACTGATCATTGAAGGACTGATAGAAATACTGCACTGATCATTAAAGGGACTGATAGCATACTGCACTGATCATTGAAGGACTGATAGCATACTGCACTGATCATTGGCTTATCACGAAGCAGGAGTATGTACATCCTGCATGTTTTCTTCTTTCTTCTTGTTTTTACTTAAAAAAACAACAGCAAACTATTTGTCCAAGGAGTACTTTATGTGATTTTCTCTCTCCCCCCCCCCCCTGCTTTTTTGAGTCGCACTGTGACCCCTGTATTAAGCCCAATGGTAATTGTGCAGAAGTGTGGAAGACATTCATAGCGAAATTTCCGAAAGCAAAATTGTGCAAAAGAGCTCCATAAAAACTATTAAAGTGTTTTGTTTGATGTTGTTAGCTTCCATCCCTACTGTGTCCAAAGTGGTCTAAGAACAGACGGCATCCAGGGTCATGACCTGGGTTCCCCTGGCCGCAATATGTCTGAGGGGGCATCTCAAATGACCACTGTTGTCAAGCATTCTTTGGAGATTTTTGCCACTTACATAGGTTGAGAGAATGATGCATGTCAGTAACATCTTTCTGTATATAACCCAACATGAAGATGTTACTAACCAGTCAATGTGGTCAATCTTTCTGGACATATCCAACATGAATATGTTACCAACCATCAATGTGGTCAATCTTTCATGGACATTTTCAGCCATGCTTTCAAATACACCATCAAAAATATCTCTAAATTACTGTTTTGTACACTCAGAAAAGGCACGCCACATAGTATTGTATACAAAGTTTGATGTAAAACATCAAAAGGGATCATATTCTTGAATTTGACAAACTAATAGGGTACTAGATATAGAACTAAGATAGACCTCATTTAAATAATTCAAAGCCAGAATAGTAAGAAAGACAACATAAGGTTATCAATTATGGTAAATCAAGCAATTGCAGTTGCATTAAAATGAAAAACAGCCATCCTCGTTTTGATAACATCCGATTCAAAGAAAATGACCAAAATGCGTCTTAAATTTTACATCGTAGCTAGATTGACAGAAAATAGGCGCCAACTAGCAGCATTTTTTTAAAGTTGTGTGTGTGTGTGTGTGTGTGTTGTGTGTGTTGTGTGTGTTGTGTGTGTGTGGTGTGTGTTGTGTGTGTGGTGTGTGTGTGGTGTTTCAGCAGCAGTTGAACAACATTGCTCAGTATGTCAAAAAACTGAATCGTCCATCAACCCTACAAAGCCCAGACATTGTTCTGCACTCTCAACAACAAGACATCAGGACAAGCACCCTCACCATTTCCTTCAATGGAATACCAGTTGAATCAACAGACAACCTACGCTATTTTGAGTACAGGCTCTGACAAAATGTTAACCTTTAAAAGCATGATGCATTATTGGTGTTAAATGAAAAAAGGGGCCTGTCTACCATGAAAACAATGGCAGCTGAAGCTATTGAACAGCGCCATCTCTACCGACCGTATCACGCACTTGTACTAAGTGCGATTGATTATGGATCAGGGTAACAACATTGTCTAACAGCAATCTTCTTAAATTAGAAAGAATTCAAAATGAAGCAATGAGACTGATCCTGGAACCACGAAGGACACACCAGTTGAAACTAGCGATACCTGCTCGACCTTCCTTCAATGCAGACAAGACACAAGCTAGTACAGGGAAGGCAAGTTTTTAGAGCATTTGAAAATCCCCCAAACCCACTACAACGGCGGTCAAAGAAAAAGAAAACACTCGCCTGGGCGTGAAAATCATGGATGGGATAGGCAGAAGACAATTATACAGCTAGGCCATCTTTCAGATCTGAACATCAAGAGATGACGTGGCCGTACATCCAAACATAAAGGAAGAGCAAGAAGCATCATCAACCAAACAAACATTGGGATTATCTCAAGGTCAACATTTCCAAGACTCCTAGAGATTGGGGCAGACTCATACTGGGCCTTTTGTACAACAAACACAAACGATCAAACACAACCA
>CM031607.1:269568-322068 GCA_018398815.1 Conus ventricosus
CATACTTTGTCTGTTTTCACTGCATGCTTTGTCTGTTTTCACTGCATGCTTTGTCTGTTACCACTGTCTGTGATCACTGCATGCTTTGTCTGTTGTTACTGTTGCTTTGTCTGTTTCCACTGCATGCTTTGTCTGTTGTTATTGTGTGCTTTGTCTGTTTCACTGCATGCTTTGTCTGTTGTCACTGCATGCTTTTTCTGTTGTCACTGTCTGTGATCACTGCATGCTTTGTCTGTTTTCACTGCATGCTTTGTCTGTTTTCACTGCATGCTTTGTCTGTTTCACTGTCTGTGATCACTGCATGCTTTGTGTGTGATCACTGCATGCTTTGTCTGTTAGCACTGTCTGTGATCACTGCATGCTTTGTCTGTTGTCACTTGTCTGTGATCACTGCATGCTTTGTTACCACTGTCTGTGATCACTGCATGCTTTGTCTGTATCAAATGCATGCTTTATCTGTTATCATTGCATGCTTTTCTTTATCTGTTAGCACTGTCTGTGATCACTGCATGTTTTGTCTGTTGTTACTGCATGCTTTGTCTGTTGTCCTGTCTGTGATCAACTGCATGCTTTGTTACCACTGTCTGTGACCACTGCATGCTTTGTTTTGTGATCATTGCATGCTTTGTCTGTTAGCACTGTCTGTGATCACTGCATGCTTTGTCTGTTAGCACTGTCTGTGATCACTGCATGCTTGTCTGTTTGTTACTGTGTGCTTTGGGCTGTTTCACTGCATGCTTTGTCTGTTGTTACCGCATGCTTTGTCTGTTATCATTGCATGCTTTGTCTGTTTTCACTGCATGCTTTGTCTGTTTCACTGCATGCTTTGTCTGTTGTTACTGTGTGCTTTGTCTGTTGTTACTGTGTGCTTTGTCTGTTGTTAATGTTGCTTTTCTGTTTTTACTGCATGCTTTGTCTGTTTTTACTGTGTGCTTTGTCTGTTTTCACTGCATGCTTTTGTGTTTTTCACTGCATGCTTTGTCTGTTTTCACTGCATGCTTTGTCTGTTTTCACTGCATGCTTTGTCTGTTTTACTGGTGTGCTTTGTCTGTTGTTACTGGTGCTTTGTCTGTTTTACTGTGTGCTTTGTCTGTTATCACTGCATGCTTTGTCTGTTATCACTGCATGCTTTGTCTGTTATCACTGCATGCTTTGTGTGTTTTCACTGCATGCTTTGTCTGTTATCACTGCATGCTTTGTCGTTTTCACTGCATGCTTTGTCTGTATGTCACTGTGTGCTTTGTCTGTGATCACTGCATGCTTTGTCTGTATCATTGCATGCTTTGTCTGTTTTCACTGCATGCTTTGTCTGTTTTCACTGCATGCTTTGTCTGTTGTTACTGCATGCTTTGTCTGTGATCATCGCATGCTTTGTCTTTATCATTGCATGCTTTGTCTGTTTTCACTGCATGCTTTGTCTGTTTTCACTGCATGCTTTGTCTGTTGTTACTGCATGCTTTGTCTGTGATCATCGCATGCTTTGTCTGTTATCATTGCATGCTTTGTCTGTTTTCACTAGTGTGCTTTGTCTGTTTTCACTGTGTGCTTTGTCTTTATCATTGCATGCTTTGTCTGTTTTCACTGCATGATTTGTCTGTTTCACTGTGTGCTTTGTCTGTTTTCACTGCATGCTTTGTCTGTTTTCACTGCATGCTTTCAAACAACACAAGTTGCCTCATTTTTAATGGGATTCTGTGCCCAAACAACACAAAATATTTCAGTTTAAATGGCGCGCACCCTGTGCCCAAACAACACAAAATATTTCAGTTTTACTGGCGCGCACCCTGTGCCCAAACAACACAAATTGTTTCAGTTTTACTGCACCCTGTGCCCAAACAACACAAATTGTTTCAGTTTTACTGGTACCGCTGTGCCCAAACAACACAAATTGTTTCAGTTTTACTGGCACCCTGTGCCCAAACAACACAAATTGTTTCAGTTTTACTGGCACCCTACTGTGCCCAAACAACACAAATTGTTTCAGTTTACTGGTACCCTGTGCCCCTAACAACACAAATTGTTCCAGTTTTACTGGCATTCTGTACCCAAAACAACACAAATTGGTTTCAGTTTAACTGGCATTCTGTCCCAAACAACACAAATTTTCAGTTTACTGGGAATCTGTGCCCAAACAACACAAACTGTTTCAGTTTTTACTGCAATTCTGTGCCCAAACAACACAAATTGTTTCAGTTTTACTGACATTCAGTGCCCCAAATAAAATAAATTGTTTCATTTACTGGCATTCTATGCCCAGCAAGGTCATCTTGTACATGTTTGATTTTCACGCGAAAAAAGGAATCGATTCTTAAAGATGAAATAGGTTATTGTAAAAATCAGTCATATTAACTAGAAGAAAAAATGCATAAGTTTTTTTAATGCTGCAAAAGGCACCGTTTCTTTTTCTTCTTTTTTGTACGTTTTCTTTTTGTTTTTTGTGTGCAGAAATTACTTAATATATTTGAATTGACAATTTGCGCCAAAACATGATTTCTATAGATGGTTCCTTTTTACTCTCAGCTATCTTCCGAAAACAGTTTTGTGCCAAACATGATTTCTATAGATGGTTCCTTTTACTCTCAGCTACTTCCTGAAAACAGTTTTGTGCCAAAACATGATTCTATAGATGGTTCCTTTTACTCTCAGCTATCTTCCAGAAAACAGTTTGTGCCAAAACATGATTTCTATAGATGGTTCCTTTTTACTCTCAGCTATCTTCCTGAAAACAGTTTTGTGCCAGAACAGTACATGTGTTGTGCTCTACCAAAGTCGTGAGCAATATTTGTACTGATGTGCTGTTTGACCAAAACGTGGAATCTTATGTATCAAAAACCAAATTTTACCAATAACATTTACAATAGTAAAGATATAAAAGCATAAAATTCACAGAAGCATGCATTACCTGACAACCCCTCACATTTGAAGATTTACAGTCTTCGCTTTAAGCCATCAAATTTCAGTCAATTCCCACTCATAATGAACAACATTTAAAGGAGAAAGCAACCACGGGGTTACTGCCTTGTCTGCATTCCAAAATACATAAACTCGTTTGATTAGGGTGACAAAAAAGTAAACTACTCACGTAACTTGATCTCCGTAGCAGCTGAAAGCAGTTGCCAGACAAACTGAAAGCTATACACGATACACACACTTTATAACGTCATTATCAGTGTCTTCTTCTCGTTTTCTTCTTCTTCTTCTCTTCTTCTTCTTCTTCTTTCTTCTTCTTCTTCTTCTTCTTCTTCTTCTTCTTCTTCTTCTTCTCCTCCTACTCTTCATCATGCTTATCAATATCAATATTATTATTGTTGTTGTTGTCGTCGCAGGTGCGTGTGAGTGTGTGTGTGTGTGTGTGTGTGTGTGTGTGTGTGTGTGTGTGTGTGTGTGTGTGCGTGCGTGCGTGCGTGCGTGCGTGCGTGCGTGCGTGCGTGCGTGCGTGCGTGTGTGTGTGTGTGTGTGTGTGTGTGTACGTGCGTGCGTGCGTGCGTGCGTGCGTGCGTGCGTGCGTGTGTGTGTGTGTGTGTTTGTTCGTCCGTGTGTGTGCGCCCGTGTGTGTGTGTGTGCGAGAGGGGAGAGGAGAGAGAGAGAGAGAGAGAGAGAGAGAGAGAGAGAGAAGAGAGAGAGAGAGAGAGAGAGAGAGAGAGAGAGAGAGAGAGAGTCTTTTCCGATAGATTCAACGTTTGTGTTGCTGTGTGCTTACACACACACACACACACACCACACACACACACACACACACACACACACACACACACACACACACCACACACACACACACACACACACACACACACACACACACACACACACACGCGCGCGCGCGCGCGCGCGCGCGCGTGCGCACGCACGCACGCACGCACGCAGAGAGAGAGAGAGAGAGAGAGAGAGAGAGAGAGAGAGAGAGAGAGAGAGAGAGAGAGAGAGAGAGAGAGAGAGAGAGAGATTATGAATGTGTTCGTCATCTCAAAAATCCCGTCTTCAGGACCAGAGTTACAAACAGATTCAGCAATCACCAACACTATTGTCCAGCAAAATTCAATCCGTAGATGTACTCTGTGAGCCCATATGGTGTTTGCGTATGACAAACAAAACCCCTTCTAGTTGAAAAGATGAATCATGCAATGGGAAGCGTTTCGTTAGAATAGTCACGAAATGCATTTCAAAACTGATTGCTGTCCCCGCTTTTCATTTCCAGTATGTTTTGTTTGGAGTCATTGCTGAATAAGCTCACAGGAACAAATCGTCACTGTTCGTTACGTAATGTAACAAACGCTCCAAAGCGGTAAAAAACAACAACAACAAAGTCCATTAACAGTGACATTCGCAGGCTGCACACCAAAAATTAATGCGCCAAGGCCTTACAGGTTGCACACTAAAAATTAATGCGCCAAGGCCTTGCAGGCTGCACACCAAAAATTAATGCGCCAAGGCCTTGCAGGCTGCACACCAAAAATTAATGCGCCAAGGCCTTACAGGCTGCACACTAAAAATTAATGCGCCAAGGCCTTGCAGGCTGCACACCAAAAATTAATGCGCCAAGGCCTTGCAGGCTGCACACCAAAAATTAATGCGCCAAGGCCTTACTTGAGGGGGTTAGTTGACATCCACAAACAAGTCGTACACTTACGACCAACAGCTTAACCCTGTCGTGTCATGTCCAGTGGCCGTCACACCATGGCATCTGTCAGGGAGCAGTTATGTCCTTTGACGCCTTCATGGAAAGCCCTGTGCTTACCTCAGCCACTTGTGTTCGCAGCGCAGGCTTCCAAGGATAGTGCAGGGTTCTAAGGATGGTGCAGGGTTCTAAGGATGGTGCAGGGTTCCAAGGATGGTGCAGGGTTCCAAGGATGGTGCAGGGTTCCAAGGGTGGTGCAGGGTTCCAAGGATGGTGCAGGGTTGCTCCTAGCTGGCTGGCTCGGCAGTTGAGGACAGTATTTTTCTGGGTCCCACTTGCATCTTCGGGTGTATCGTTTTTTTCTTGAGCCCCCTCCTCCCCCCCCCCCCAAAAAAAAAATCTAATTGATCTTTGCCTTCTCTAAAATAGCAGAAACTAGTTTAAAAGACAGTCAATTATATATGGTTTCATGTATAACTCATAACACAAAGGAAGCTCATATTACCACATACAGGAAGAAAAATCTTTACACTGAAAGTTGTTTTCTGTAATAAATAAATAACCATGACTGAATGACATCTGTGTTGTATTTCCTGACAATGTAAACACGCGCACAATGTTAGTTTCGGTGACATGAAGGTGTCACTGTATGCCGATCGACTGAATTACATCTGTGTTGTATTTCCTGGCAATTGTGAACTTACACACAGTGTTAGTTTCGGTGTCAGGAAGGAGATGTCAGTGTATGAAGAGCGGTCCATTTAGTTTCAGTGTCAGGAAGGAGATGTCAGTGTATGAAGAGCGGTCAATTTAGTTTCGGTGTCAGGAAGGATATGTCAGTGTATGAAGAGCGGTCCATTTAGTTTCGGTGTCAGGAAGGAGATGTCAGTGTATGAAGAGTGGTCCATTTAGTTTCGGTGTCAGGAAGGAGATGTCAGTGTATGAAGAGCGGTCCATTTAGTTTCGGTGTCAGGAGCGGTCCATTTAGTTTCCGTGTCAGGAAGGAAATGTCAGTGTATGAAGAGCGGTCCATTTAGTTTCAGTGTCAGGAAAGAGATGTCAGTGTATGAAGAGCGGTCCATTTAGTTTCAGTGTCAGGAAGGAGATGTCAGTGTATGAAGAGCGGTCCATTTAGTTTCGGTGTCAGGAAGGAGATGTCAGTGTATGAAGAGCGGTCCATTTAGTTTCGGTGTCAGGAAGGAGATGTCAGTGTATGAAGAGCGGTCCATTTAGTTTCGGTGTCAGGAAGGAGATGTCAGTGTATGAAGAGCGGTCCATTTAGTTTCGGTGTCAGGAAGGAGATGTCAGTGTATGAAGAGCGGTCCATTTAGTTTCGGTGTCAGGAAGGAGATGTCAGTGTATGCAGAGCGGTCCATTTAGTTTCGGTGTCAGGAAGGAGATGTCAGTGTATGAAGAGCGGTCCATTTAGTTTCGGTGTCAGGAAGGAGATGTCAGTGTATGAAGAGCGGTCCATTTAGTTTCGGTGTCAGGAAGGAGATGTTAGTGTATGAAGAGCGGTCCATTTAGTTTCGGTGTCAGGAAGGAGATGTCAGTGTATGAAGAGCGGTCCATTTAGTTTCGGTGTCAGGAAGGAGATGTCAGTGAATGAAGAGCGGTCCATTTAGTTTCGGTGTCAGGAAGGAAATGTCAGTGTATGAAGAGCGGTCCATTCTGAGCTAGGTGACGACAGTGGGCAAGGGGCGCAACTTGGAAAATAGTTCAGTGAGTACAGAAGGTAGAGAACATTTGGGAATGCCCACTGGGAAAATGGTCATAACAAGGAAAATAGTTCAGTGATTACAGAAGGTAGAGAACATTTGGGAATGCCCACTGGGGAAAATGGTCATAACAAGGAAAATAGTTCAGTGAGTACAGAAGGTAGAGAACATTTGGGAATGCCCACTGGGGAAAAAGGGCATAACAAGGAAAATAGTTCAGTGAGTACAGAAGGTAGAGAACATTTGGGAATGCCCACTGGGGAAAATGGTCATGACAAGGAAAATAGTTCAGTGAGTACAGAAGGTAGAGAACATTTGGGAATGCCCACTGGGGAAAAAGGGCATAACAAGGAAAATAGTTCAGTGAGTACAGAAGGTAGAGAAGATTTGGGAATGCCCACTGGGGAAAATGGTCATAACAAGGAAAATAGTTCAGTGAGTACAGAAGGTAGAGAACATTTGGGAATGCCCATTGGGGAAAATGGTCATAACAAGGAAAATAGTTCAGTGATTACAGAAGGTAGAGAAGATTTGGGAATGCCCACTGGGGAAAATGGTCATAACAAGGAAAATAGTTCAGTGATTACAGAAGGTAGAGAACTATTGGGAATGCCCATTGGGAAAAAGAGGCACAACTAGAAAAACGGTAGTGATTAAAGAAAGAAGAGAACATTTGGAAATGCCCATTGGGAAAGAGGTTCAACTTTGAAAAGAGAACATTTGGAAATGCCAAATAGAAAAAAAGGGGTTCAACTAGGAAAAGAGTTCAGTGATTAAAGAAAAAAGATAGCATATGGGAATGTCAATTGGGAAAAGGGACACGACTGGGAAAACAGTTCAGTGATTAAAGACAGAAGATAGCATATGGGAATGTCAGTTTGGGAAAAGGGACACGACTGGGAAAATAGTTCAGTGATTAAAGACAGAAGATAGCATATGGGAATGTCAGTTGGGAAAAGGGACACGACTGGGAAAAGAGTTCAGTGATTAAAGACAGAAGAGAACATCAAATTTTGGGAATGTCAGTTTGGGAAAAGGGCACAACTAGGAAAATAGTTCTGTGATTACAGAAAGAAAACATTTGGGAATGTCCATTGAAGAAAATAACACAAAGAAACAACACACAACAACAACAACAACAACAACAACAACAACAACAACAACAACAAAAACAGAAAAAAAAAACACGAAAGAAAACAATGCATCCAAAGGCAAACGTCTGTGGCAGCCAAAACGCTTTCCTGCTCCTTCCGATCGCAAGCGTGAGGATACAAAAAATCGCTGATTTTACTCTTCAAACATATAATGCAAACTTGATTTAGACCTAATATAATACCAGATTAAGCAAAAATACCAGTAATATTTGTAAGGAAAATACACAGTTACTGGAAACGCTATCAAACGTAAAAGAAATTGGGAACTAAACAATATGGTGGATGACTAAACATCAAACGTTTGGGGTGAAGCGGCACAGGCGCCAGCCAAACTAAAATAAAGCTACTTGCGGCAGCAACAGTGTGTGTGTGTGCGAGCGCGCGCGCGCGCGCGTGTCTGTTTGTGTGTGTGTGTGCGTGCGTGCGTGCGTGCGTGCGTGCGTGCGTGCGTGCGTGCGTGCGTGTGTGTGTGTGTGTGTGTGTGTGTGTGTGTGTGTGTGTGTGTGTGTGTGTGTGTGTGTGTGTGTGTTTTGGGGATATGTTTTCTGTGTGACATATCCCTGTACGAAATGATTTCTTGCCCTATTTAGCCCGCTGCTCACTGTTCCCAATATTGTCCACGAGAATTACATTTGTTCAAAATAGATTCTCAGCTGTTTGATGACTACTTTTATTCCATGACATGTTCTACAGTGCTGAACTAAACAATGAATTATTCCATGACATGTTCTACAGTTCCGAAATAAACAATGAATTATTCCATGACATGTTCTACAGTGCTGAACTAAACAATGAATTATTCCATGACATGTTCTACAGTTCCGAAATAAACAATGAATTATTCCATGACATGTTCTACAGTGCGAATAAACAATGAATTATTCCATGACATGTTCTACAGTCAGAATAAACAATGAATTATTCCATGACATGTTCTACAGTGCCGGAATAAACAATGAATTATTCCATGAAATGTTCTACAGTGCCAGAATAAACAATGAATTATTCCATGACATGTTCTACAGTGCCGGAATAAACAATGAATTATTCCATGACATGTTCTACAGTGCCGGAATAAACAATGAATTATTCCATGACATGTTCTACAGTGCCGGAATAAACAATGAATTATTCCATGACATGTTCTACAGTGCCGGGATAAACAATTAATTATTCCATGACATGTTCTACAGTGCCGGAATAAAAAAATGAATTATTCCATGACATGTTCTACAGTGCCAGAATAAACAATGAAAGCAGCATCATGAGGCAGAGAACAGGCTACCGATGACGTCATGGGGACTTTCTTGAAAATCGAACATCTGATCAAACTAATCTGGCCAGGTTTTAAATCTTATTGAGGTAAAAACTTCGTTTCTGATCAAACGTAGGCCATGTGAGTTGCAGAACGCCAGATAAAAGGCCCAATTAACGGGAACCCCATATCAGAATGTAACTGACAATCCGTTGTTTACATCTGTCAGACAGCGATCGTTGTGCGTTCGCTGGAACCTCGTATATTTCATCGTAGGTCACCACTCTAACATCATCATCTTCTTCATGCCTTCAGCATCATCATCTTATTCTTCATGGCTTCAACTCATCATCTTCTTCTTCACGCCTTCAACATCATCTTCTTCACGCCTTCAACATCATCTTCTTCATACCTGCATCATCACCATCTTCTTCATGCCTTCCACATCATCTTCTTCATACCTTCAACATCATCATCTTCTTTATACCCTCAAACTCATCATCTTCTTCACACCTTCAGCATCATCTTCTTCATCATCTTCTTCATACCTTGAACATCATCATCTTCATAGTCCCTTCAACATCATCTTTTTCATACCTTCAACATCATCATCTTCTTTATACCCTCAAACTCATCATCTTCTTCACACCTTCAGCATCATCTTCTTCATCATCTTCTTCATACCTTGAACATCATCATCTTTATAGTGCCTTCAACATCATCTTCTTCATACCTTCGACATCATCTACTGCATATCTTTATCATTATCATCTACTTATACCATCAACATTATCATCTTCTTTATACGCTCAAAATCATCATCTTCTTCACTCCTTCAGCATCATCTACTTCATGCCTTCAACATCGTCTTCTTTGTGCCTTCAACACCATCCTCCTCCTCATACCTTTAACATCATCATCTTCTTCATACCTTCAACATAATCATCATCTTCATATCTTTAACATCATCATCTTCTTCATACCTTTAACATCATCTTCTTCATACCTTCAACATCATCATCATCATCTTCATGTCGCCAACATCATCTCCTCCATGACTTCAACACCATCTTCTTCATGCCTTCAACACCATCTTCATCATGCCTTCATCATCATCTTCTTCACACCTTCAGCATCATCTTCTTCATAACTTCAACATCATCTTCTTCATAACTTCAACATCATCGTCTTCATGCCTTCAACACCATCATCTTCTTCGTGCATTCAAAACCATCATCTTCTTCGTGCATTCAACATTATCATCTTTTTCATACCTTCAACATCATCATCTTCTTCATACCTTCAACATCATCATCTTCATGCCTTCAACATCATCATCTTCTTCATACCTTCAACATCATCATCTTCATGCATTCAACATCATTATCTTCCTCATGCCTTCAAATCACCATCTTCTTCATGCCTTCAAGTCATCATCTTCTTCATGCCTTCAACATCATTATCTTCCTCATGCCTTCAAGTCATCATCTTGTCCATGCTACAGCGCTACGTGGACTCTCATCCGTGTAAGAGGTGCACATGCCTCAAAAACAAATCAACAACAAAAACACAGAGCCTGCTGATGAACATTGCTCTCAGTTTTTCACCCAGTCTTCGCAAAGAAAACAGAAATGTCTTTGTGAGGGCACAGGTCAAAGGAACAGCACGATGTTCATATCCACAGACGTCCAGCTAGTTGGCCAAGGCCATGGTGAAGCGTTTGATGGCAGTGGACAGTACAGGGCCGTAGGAGAAGTACCCAGCTGCGTCCGTCCCCGTCCTCACCTCCCTCATCTCCCCCATCAGGTTATAGCCGGCAGAGGCACAGGCAGGTCCGAACCACCAACCTCCTCCTTTCTTCAGGGCGCAGGAGGTGTAGTTACTGTTACCGTGGCTGTGGTCGTAGGTGGAGAAGGGGTTGCCGTTGATGTCGTCCAGGAGGTCCATGCCTGCAGGTCCACTCTGGAAGGACCCCAGCTGGGCGGTGAAGTCCACGTCGTCCGTCAGTTTGAAGGAGCTGTACCTGCGACACAGACAGCACAGGGACACTGTCACGTGGGTTAAATGAGGCGAGGCACCCAGGACCTTGCCTTGGGCTATGCCCAGGTTGGTCATCTGCTGAATGTTTATGAAGGCCCCCTCCTTTCCCCTTCCCTTCCTGTCGCTTGTATTTTGTGATCTTCGCCTTGTTCGTATGATAGAGAGTAGCATGTCTGGAATAGAGTCAGATGCAGTAATTGTGTCTGGTGAGATTGAAACTTACGATGAAATGCCGGCTTTCGGACTGTCGCAGATTATCGCCACATAAAAGTAGCCCTTCTCCTGCTCTCATGGTTTGATAAAATGCACAAAAGAGAAAGAGCATTTCCTTTATCACTTTCAAAGGGACTCCATTGACAGCTGGATGACTGGGGTGGTATGTTGGGTGGCCTGGGGTGGTGTGTTAGGTGGACTGGGGTGGTGTGTTAGGTGGCCTGGGGTGGTGTGTTGGGTGGGCTGGGTGGTGTGTTGGGTGGCCTGGGGTGGTGTGTTGGGTGGCCTGGGGTGGTGTGTTGGGTGGACTGGGGTGGTGTGTTGGGTGGACTGGGGTGAGGTGTCCAACAACAGGTACCATTGACAGCTGGGTGGACTGAGGTGGTGTGTTGGGTGGACTGGGGTGAGGTGTCCAACAACAGGTACCATTGACAGCTGGGTGGACTGGGTGGTGTGTTGGGTGGACTGGGGTGAGGTGTCCAACAACAGGTCCCATTCACTGGGTGGACGGGGGGTGTTTGGGGGGGGGCCCCCTTTGAAAGGGTGAATGTGTTTGGTGGATTTTGGGGGGTTTGGTTTTGTTGGGGGAAACGGGGGGGGTTTTTGGGTTTGGGGGGGGTTTTTGGGGGCTCCCGGGTTTGGGGTTTGGGGGTGTGTTTAGGGGTGGTTTTTTGGGGGGGGGGGTTTGGGGGTAACCCAGGTACCCTTAACCGGGGGGGGGGGGTTTCATTCAAAAAGCCCACGGGAGGCACTGGAGTTTTGTGAGGAGACTTTGGGCCCCCCAAATCAATTTTAATTTTGCCGGGGAACGGGGAAACCCTTTTAAACCCTTTCCCCTTAAATTCCCCAAACCTTTTGGGTCAGAAATCTTTAACCCCCACCCAAAATTTTTATTGGGGAGGGGGACACCAAAAGAAAACGAATTTCCCCTTAGGGTAGAGAAAAGGCGCGGGCCCCAAGTGGGTTGGTGGGGTGGGGAAGTAGTATTCCCCAGTGAGTTCAGACTTGGGGTACAGAAGTGGGAAAAATTTTTTAATAGTCGTCGGAAAGAGGGAAAAGGGAAAGGGTTTAAAAGGGGGGAGGCCCCAGGAAGTCCGAGTATAGTTTTGGTTGGTTGTAGTGTGGTGCTGTGTCGATGTCTTTGTGTGGTTATATGTCGTCGTCGTTGTAAAAAAGTAGTGGTAAAGGGGTGTAGGCAGTGGTGTTTTTTCTTTTGGCGTCTCTTGGGCCTTGGCGTCGTGGGGTTTCGTTCGGTTTCGGTCGTCGTCGTCGTCGTCGTCGTCGTGTGTGTAGTTAGTAGTTTGTTGGGGAGTTTTGCAAACGGTGTATCTTCGCTTGTCGTCGTCGTTCGTCGTCGTGTCGTGTCGTCGGGGGTGTAGTAGTAGTAGTATTAGTAGTGGGGTGTAAGCCAAAGGGGCAGGCAGTGGTAGTCATTCGTCGTGTCTTCGTTCGTTTTGTGTCTTGTAGTAGTTTAGATAGTGTAAGTATTTAAAAAAGGTTGGCTGTGTCCTGGTGGTTTTGGTTGTCCGGGTGTTTATTGTGATAGTGGGCAGTGAAAATATCCGGCAAGGGGGGTTACGGGTATGGGTTTTGTGGCAGTGTGAAAGTCAGGAACAAGGAAAAATACGGTGGTAATGTACAGTTGTCATGCGGTAATCAGAAACAAGGAAAAAATCCCGGGGGAAATAGTGCAGTTGTGGCCCAGGCGTGAAGAAAACACGGAAAAAATACGGGGTTAAGTGAATTTTGGGCAGTGCTGGTAGTCAGAAAACCCCAAGGAGAAATCCGGGTGGTAATGTGCAGTTCTTTAAAAACCCTCCTTTTCATTGGGGCGTGGGGTGCCCCAAAAAAAGGGAAAAATATGGGTAGAATAGTGAGTTGGGGGCAGTGCTGGTAGCAGAGAAGAAGGGAAAAAAACCCGGAGTAATAGGGGACAGTTGTGGCAGTGCTGTAGAGAACGCAAGGAGAATCCCGGTGGTAATAGTGCGTCGTGGCAGCACGATAGTCGGAACGACAAGGATAAATCCCGGTGGTATGTAAAGTTGGGCAGTGCTGGTTTTGAAACAAGAGAAATCGTTTTAGCAAAATTTGCGTTCGCAACCTTTACAAGCATCAGAAAGAAGAGAAGAACCCCGTAAAGTCATGGGTATCAAAGACCGGCCAACGGGCATTTGCAGAGAGAGGGAATTTGAAAACTCTGGCAACATACTGGCCTTCGGGGAAGGAACTTGACGACTCGGGCACCAGTCGGCATTGAAAGGGTGGGAAAGGGAAACTTGAAGATCAAAAGCAATTCGGAAACCCGACGGCACTTGCAGGGAAAAGAAGGAAACCTGACGACCTGGCACCTTACTGGCCCTTTGCAGAGGGGAAGGGGCTAAAAATCGGGCCCTCTGGCACTTGATAAAAAGAAGGAACTTGAAAATCTGGCACCAGATGGCATTGCAAGGAGAAAAAACTTGACGATCTGGCACAAGTCCTGCCTTGCAGAGGAAAAGTAATTTGACGGGACTCTGCACATAGGCACTTGGGGAGGGAAAAAAGAATTTAAACAGACCTGGCCCCAGTACTAGCATTTGCAGGGGGGAAAAAAACTTGACAAGTTGGCACCAGTACGGGCACATGCAGAGGAGAAAAAGGAATTGCAGACTCTGGCACCAGTATGGCACTTGAGGGAGGAGAAGATTGAGGACTCTGGCAAGTATGGACTTGATATGGAAGGCCTGCGGTGGGAGTGTCTGGTTGTGGGGAAGGAACTGTGACAGCTTGGCACGTACGGCCCTTGCAGGGGTGGATTTGCAGTCTGGCACCAGTGTGGACTTGCAGAGTGTGAAGAAGGTTGACGACTGTGGCACAGATGACTTGGGTGAGGCGAAGGACGACAGACTCTGGCACAGACGGCATGCGAGGGAAGAGGTTGACAGTTGGCAGTCCTGGCATGTGAGGTGCAGGGACACAGACTGTGGCCCCAGTACTGGCATTTGCATTAGGGGGTGGAACTTGAGTTGGCACCAGTACTGGCACTTGCAGAGGAGAGGGCTGACAGACTTGGCACCGTCTGATTGTTAGGGATGGGACGTGTCGCTTTTGGACCAGTCTCTGGCATTGCGTGGGAGACCTGACGGACTCTGGCCGTCTGGCTTGGGCTGGAGAGGCTTGCAGTTGGACGTAGTGTGCACTTGTAGGAGGGACCTGGGGGTTGGCCAGTACTGGCACTTGGGGGGAGGAACCCTAACAGCCCTTGTCACCGATGGACTCAGGGAGGGTACTTCAGATCTGGCCCCCAGTAGGGCCATTGTGTAAGTGAGAGAGAACTTGACAGACTCGCCCAGTACTGCACTTGCAGAGGAGGCGAAGCTGCAGGACTCTGGCACCAGTATGCTCTTGTGGGGACTTGCAGACTCTGCGTCGATCGCGACAGTACTGGATTGAAGGAGAAGAAGGAACGACCAGACTTGAGTAGGCCTTTGCAGTTGGAGGTGAGAACCTGAGACCTCTGCCGTAGGCACTGCAGTGGGGAAAGGATTGACAACTCTCACCAGTACTGGACCTTCTAGAGAAGATTGCAGACTCTGCACCAGTTCTGGACTTGCCCAGAGGAGAAGAAGAACGGCGACTCGACAGTATGGCATGCATAGGAGAAGGGACCTGCAGACTCTGCACCAGTATGGCACTTGCATAGTAGTAGTAGGAACTGACGAGGACAGTACTGCACTACAGAAGAGGAAGAAGGAATTGACAGTCTGCAAGTGTGGCACTTAAAAGGAGAAGAAGGAACTTGTCAATCTGGCACAGTACTGGCACTTGCAGAGGTGAGAACGGACCTGAAACTCTGGCACAGTACTGACTTGTAGGAGAGGAACTTGATCGCTACCAGTACGGCACGCGAGGAGAAGAGTACGTGTCAGACTCTGGCACAGTCTGGCATTTGGGGTAGAAGAAGGAACTGACAGACTCGGCACCAGTCGGCACGCGAGGAGTAGTAGTTGACAGTACTCTGGCAAGTACTGGCACTTGCAGAGGAGAAGAAGGTAATTAAAATCTGCCGTACGGCACTTGCGAGGTGAAGGAACGTGACGGTCGGCCCAGTACTGGACTTGTAGAGAGAACTGACAACGGCAGTACGGGTTGTAGGAGAAGGAGTGCAGCTCTGGCACAGTACTGCACGCAAGGAGAGAAGGAATTGACGACTCTGGCCAGTGCTGGTTCAGAGAGAAAGAAGGTAATTGTCAGACTCTGGCCCAGTAGCTGGCATTGCAGAGAGGAGAAAGTTGGCAGACTTTGGCAGCAGAAACGACTTGAGAACGGGTAAAGGATGACAGACTTGGCAGTACTGGCACTCACAGAGAAAACAGACTCTGGCAACAGTACTTGCACTTGCAGAGGGAGAAGGAACCTACGACTTGGACAGTCTGGCAGTTGCACTGGAGATTGCAGAGGACGAAGGAACTTGACAGACTCTGGCACCAGTACTGGCACTTGCAGAGGAGGTAAGAAGGAACTGACAGACTTGGAAATGGCACTTGCATAAGAGGGACCTGGCAGTCTGGCACCAGAGGAAGCAAGGAGAAGGAAATTGACAGACTCTGGCACCAGTACGGGCATTGCAGAGGAAAAGGGAAGGAACTTGACAGACTCTGGCACCTGTACTGGCACTTGCATAGGAAGAAGGAACGTGACAGACTCTGGCACAGTACTGGCACTGCATAGGAGAAGGGAACCTGGCAGACTCTGGCACCAGTACTGGCACTTGCATAGGAGAAGGAACTTGACAGACTCTGGCACCAGTACTGGCACTTGCAGAGGAGAAGAAGGAAGTCATGGACAGACTCTGGCACAGTACTGGCACTTGCATAGGAGAAGGGAACTTGACAAGACTGGCACCAGTACTGGCACTTGCATAGGAGAAGGAACTTGACAGACTCTGGCACAGTACTGGCACTTGCAAGGAGGAGAAGGAACCTACAGACTCTGGCACCAGTACTGGCACTTGCAGAGGAGAAGGAACCTGACAGACTCTGGCACCAGTACTGGCACTTGCAGGGGGGAAAAGGGAAACTTGACAGACTCTGGCACCAGTACTGGCACTTGCAGAGGAGGAGAAGGAACTTGACAGACACTGGCACCAGTACTGGCACTTGCATAGGAGAAGGAACTTGACAGACTCTGGCCCCAAAGTACTGGCACTGCATAGGAGAAGAAGAATTGACAGACTCTGGCACCAGTACTGGCACTTGAGAGGAGAAGAAGGAACTTGACAGACCTTGCACCAGTACTGGCACTTGCAGAGGAGAGAGGAACTTGACAGATCTGGCACCAGTACTGGCACATTGCATAGGAGAAGGAACTTGACAGACTCTGGCACCAGTACTGGCACTTGCAGAGGAGAAGGGAACTTGACAGGACTCTGGCACCAGTACTGGCACTTGCATAGGAGAAGGGACCTGACAGACTCTGGCACCAGTACTGGCAACTTGCATAGGAGAAGGAACTGACAGACTCTGGCACAGTATGGCACTTGCAGAGGAGGAAAAAGGAACTTGACAGACTCTGGCACCAGTGCTGGCACTTGAGGAGAAAAAGGGAACTTGACAGACTCTGGCACCAGTACTGGCACTTGCAGAGGAGGAGAAGGAACTGACAGACTCTGGCACCAGTACTGGCACTTGCATAGGAGAAGAAGGAACTTGACAGACTCTGGCACCAGTACTGGCACTTGCAGAGGAGAAGGGACCTTGACAGACTCTGGCACCAGTACTGGCACTTGCAGAGGAGAAGGAACTTGACAGACTCTGGCACCAGTACTGGCACTTGCAGAGGAGAAGGAACTTGACAGACTCTGGCACCAGTACTTGTCACTTGCATAGGAGAAGAGGCACTTGACAGACTCTGGCACTAGTACTGGCACTTGCATAGGAGAAGGGGACCTGACAGACTCTGGCACCAGTACTGGCACTTGCATAGGAGAAGGAACTTGACAGACTCTGGAAACCAGTACTGGCACTTGCATAGGAGAAGGAACCTGACAGACTCTGGCACCAGTACTGGCACTTGCAGAGGAGGAGAAGGACCTAACAGACTCTGGCACCAGTATTGGCACTTGCAGAGGAGAAGGAACTTGGCAGACTCTGGCACCAGTACTGGCACTTGCAGAGGGAGAAGGAACTTGACAGACTCTGGCACCAGTACTGGCACTTGCAGGGGAGGAGAAGGAACTTGACAGACTCTGGCACCAGTACTGGCACTTGCAGAGGAGAAGGAACTTGACAGACTCTGGCACCAGTACTGGCACTTGCCATAGGAGAAAGGAACTTGACAGACTCTGGCACCAGTACTGGCACTTGCAGAGGAGGTGAAGGAACCTGACAGACTCTGGCACCAGTACTGGCACTTGCAGAGGAGGAAAAGGAACTTGAACAGACTCTGGCACCAGTACTGGCACTTGCATAGGAAAAGGGAAACTTGACAGACTTGGCACCAGTTCTGGCACTTGCAGAGGAGAAGAAGGAACGTGACAGACTCTGGCACCAGTACTGGCACTTGCATAGGAGAAGGGACCTGACAGACTCTGGCACCATACTGGCACTTGCATATGAGAAGAAGGAACTTGACAGACTCTGGCACCAGTACTGGCACTTGCAGAAGAGGAGAAGGAACTTGACAGACTCTGGCACCAGTGCTGGCACTTATAGAGGAGAAGAAGGAACTTGACAGACTCTGGCACCAGTACGGCACTTGCAGAGGAGGAGAAGGGACCTGACAGACTCTGGCACCAGTACTGGCACTTGCATAGGAGAAGGAACTTGACAGACTCTGGCACCAGTACTGGCACTTCCCAGAGAGAAGAAGGAACTTGACAGACTCTGGCACCAGTACTGGCACTTGGAGGAGGAGAAGAAGAAACTTGACAGACTCTGGCACCAGTACTGGCACTTGCAGAGGAGAAGAAACTTGACAGACTCTGGCACCAGTACTGGCACTTGCAGAGGAGAAGAAGGAACTTGACAGACTCTTGCACCAGTACTGGCACTTGCAGAGGAGGAGAAGGAACGTGACGGACTCTGGCACCAGTACTGGCACTTGCAAAGAGAAGGAACTTGACAGACTCTGGCACCAGTACTGGAACTTGCATAGGAGAAGGAACGTGACAGACTCTGGCACCAGTATGGCACTTGCAGAGGAGGAAAGGAACTTGACAGACTCTGGCACCAGTGCTGGCACTTGCAGAGGAGAAGAAGGAACTTGACAGACTCTGGCACCAGTACTGGCACTTGCAGAGGAGGAGAAGGCTTGACAGACTTTGGCACCAGTACTGGCACTTGCAAGAGGAGAAGGGACCTGACAGACTCTGGCACCAGTACTGCACTTGCACAGGAGAAGGGACCTGACAGACTCTGGCACCAGTACTTGCACTTGCATAGGAAAAGGGAACCTGACGACTCTGGCACCAGTACTGGCACTTGCATAGGAAAGGAACCTGACAGACTCTGGCACCAGTACTGGAACTTGACAGACTCTGGCACCAGTACTGGCACTTTGCAGAGGAGAAGAAGGAACTTGACAGACTCTGCACCATTACTGGCACTTGCATAGGAGAAGGGACCGGGCAGACTCTGGCACCAGTACTGAACTTGCATAGGAGAAGGAACTTGACAGACTCTGGCACCAGTACTGGCACTTGCAGAGGAGAAGAAGGAACTTGACAGACTCTGGCACCTGTACTGGCACTTGCATAGGAGAAGAAGGAACTTGACAGACTCTGCACAATTACTGGCACTTGCATAGGAGAAGGGACCTGCAGACTCTGGCACCAGTACTGGCACTTGCATAGGAGAAGGAAACTTGACAGACTCTGGCACCAGTACTGGCACTTGCAGAGGAGAAGAAGGAAGTTGACAGACTCTGCACCAGTACTGGCACTTGCATAGGAGAAGAAGGAACTTGACAGACTCTGGCACCAGTACTGGCACTTGCATAGGAAAGAACTTGACAGACTCTGGCACTAGTACTGGCACTTGCAAGGAGGAGAAGGAACCTAACAGACTCTGGCACCAGTACTGGCAATTGCAGGGGAGAAGGAACTTGACAGACTCTGGCACCAGTACTGGCACTTGCAGAGGAGGAGAAGGGAACTTGACAGACCTCGGCACCAGTACTGGCACTTGCAGAGGAGGAGAAGGAACTTGACAGACACTGGCACCAGTACTGGCACTTGCATAGGAGAAGGAACTTGACAGACTCTGGCACCAGTATGGCACTTGCATAGGAGAAGAAAGAACTTGACAGACTCTGGCACCAGTACTGGCTTTTGGGAGGGGCTTGGGTCTTTATAGAGGAGGAGAAGGAACTTGACAGACTCTGGCACCAGTACTGGCAATTGCATAGGAGAAGGAACTTGCCCAGACTCTGGCACCAGTACTGGCACTTGCAGAGGAGAAGAAGGAACTTGACAGACTCTGGCACCAGTACTGGCACTTGCATAGGAGAAGGGACCTGACAGACTCTGGCACCAGTACTGGCACTTGCATAGGAGAAGAAGGAACTTGACAGACTCTGGCACCAGTACTGGCACTTGCAGAGGAGGAGAAAGAACTTGACAGACTCTGGCACCAGTGCTGGCACTTATAGAGGAGAAGAAGGAACTTGACAGACTCTGGCACCAGTACTGGCACTTGCGAGGAGGAGAAGGGACCTGACAGACTCTGGCACCAGTACTGGCACTTGCATAGGAGAAGGAACTTGAACAAAACTCTGGCACCAGTACTGGCACTTGCAGAGGAGAAGAAGGAACTTGACAGACTCTGGCACCAGTACTGGCACTTGCAGAGGAGAAGGAACTTGACAGACTCTGGCACCAGTACTAGCACTTGCAGAGGAGAAGAAGGAACTTGACAGACTCTGGCACCAGTACTTTCACTTGCAGAGGAGAAGAAGGAACTTGACAGACTCTGGCACTAGTACTGGCACTTGCATAGGAGAAGGGACCTGACAGACTCTGGCACCAGTACTGGCACTTGCATAGGAGAAGGAACTTGACAGACTCTGGCACCAGTACTGGCACTTGCAGAGGAGAAGAAGGAACTTGACAGACTCTGGCACCATACTGGCACTTGCACAGGAGAAGGGACCTGACAGACTCTGGCACCAGTACTGGCACTTTCAGAGGAGAATGAACTTGACAGACTCTGGCACCAGTACTGGCACTTGCATAGGAGAAGGAACTTGACAGACTCTGGCACCAGTACTGGCACTTGCATAGGAGAAGGAACTTGACAGACTCTGGCACCAGTACTGGCACTTGCAGAGGAGAAGAAGGAACTTGACAGACTCTGGCACCAGTACTGACACGTGCAGAGGAGGAGAAGGAACTTGACAGACTCTGGAACCAGTACTGGCACTTGCAGAGGAGGAGAAGGAACTTGACAGACTCTGGCACCAGTACTGGCACTTGGAGAGGAGAAGAAGGAACTTGACAGACTCTGGCACCAGTACTGGCACTTGTATAGGAGAAAGGACCTGACAGACTCTGGCCCAGTGCTGGCACTTGCATAGGAGAAGGAACTTGACAGACTGTGGCACCAGTACTGGCACTTGCAGAGGAGAAGAAGGAACTTGACAGACTCTGGCACCAGTACTGGCACTTGCAGAGGGAAGGAACTTGACAGACTCTGGCACCAGTACTGGCACTTGCAGAGGAGGAGAAGGAACTTGACAGACTCTGGAAAGCAATTCTGGAACCAGTACTGGCACTTGCAGAGGAAAGAAGGAACCTGACAGACTCTGGCACCAGTACTGGCACTTGCAGAGGAGAAGAAGGAACTTGACAGACTCTGGCACCAGTACTGGCACTTGCATAGGAGAAGGAATTGACAGACTCTGGCACCAGTACTGGCACTTGCAGAGGAGAAGAAGGAATTTGACAGACTCTGGCACCAGTACTGGCACTTGCATAGGAGAAGGAACTTGACAGACTCTGGCACCAGTACTGGCACTTGCAGAGGAGGAGAAGGAACTTGACAGACTCTGGCACCAGTACTGGCACTTGCATAGGAGAAGGAACTTGACAGACCCTGGCACCATTACAGGCACATGCAGAGGAGGAGAAGGAACTTGACGGACTCTGGCCCCAGTACTGGCACTTGCAGAGGAGGAGAAGGAACTTGACAGACTCTGGCACCAGTACTGGCACTTGCATAGGAGAAGGAACTTGACAGACTCTGGCACCAGTACGGGCACTTGCAGAGGAGAAGAAGGAACTTGACAGACTCTGGCACCAGTACTGGCACTTGCATAGGAGAAGGAACTTGACAGACTCTGGCACAGTACTGGCACTTGCAGAGGAGAAGAAGGAACTTGACAGACTCTGGCACCAGTACTGGCACTTGCATAGGAGAAGGAACTTGACAGACCCTGGCACCAGTACAGGCACATGCAGAGGAGGAGAAGGAACTTGACGGACTCTGGCACCAGTACTGGCACTTGCAGAGGAGGAGAAGGAACTTGACAGACTCTGGCACCAGTACTGGCACGTACATAGGAGAAGAAGGAACTTGACAGACTCTGGCACCAGTGCTGGCACTTGCAGAGGAGCAGAAGGAACTTGACAGACTCTGGCACCAGTACTGGCACTTGCAGAGGAGAAGAAGGAACTTGACAGACTCTGGCACCAGTGCTGGCACTTGCAGAGGAGAGGAAGGAACTTGACAGACTCTGGCACCAGTACTGGCACTTGCAGTGGAGGAGAAGGAACTGACAGACACTGGAAAGCAATTCTGGAACCAGTACTGGCACTTGCAGAGGAGAAGGAACTTGACAGACTCTGGCACCAGTACTGGAACCTGACAGACTCTGGCACCAGTACTGGCACTTGCAGAGGAGAAGAAGGAACTTGACAGACTCTGGCACCAGTACTGGCACTTGCATAGGAGAAGGAATTGACAGATTCTGGCACTAGTACTGGCACTTGCAGAGGAGAACAAGGAACTTGACAGACTCTGGCACCAGTACTGGCACTTGCATAGGAGAGGAACTTGACAGACTCCGGCACCAGTACTGGCACTTGCATAGGAGAAGGAACTTGACAGACTCTGGCACCAGTACTGGCACTTGCATAGGAGAAGAAGGAACTTGACAGACTCTGGCACCAGTACTGTCACTTGCAGAGGAAGAGAAGGAACTTGACAGACTCTGAACCAGTACTGGCACTTGCAGAGGAGGAGAAGGAACTTGACAGACTCTGGAACAAGTACTGGCACTTGCAGAGGAGGAGGAAGGAACGTGACAGACTTTGGAACCAGTACTGGCACTTGCAGCGGAGGAGAAGGAACTTGACAGACTCTGGAAAGCAATTCTATGGGTAAAAGGCGGGATAAAAAAAAAACGGTCATACACACAAAACTCCTCTCCCTTTGTTGGGTGGATGGGATTAATCCTTGCCTGTCTATATAGGGAGTGTCTGCAGGAGTATCAGCCTGCGTACGGAGAAAAAAAATAGCGGTAGTAGTAGTAGTAGTTGTTGTTGTTGTTGTTGTAACTGTTGTAGTGGTAGTAGTTGTAGTAGCAGCTACAGCAGGGTACAGCAGTAGCAGCAGCAGCAGCAGCAGTAGTCTCAGAAGCAGTAGTAGCGGCAACAGCAGCAGCAGCAGCAAATCGCAAAACTGCTGCAGTCTCGGCAACAAATCTCAAGAGAGCGAGAAGGAAGTGTGTGTGTGTGTGTGTGTGTGTGTGTGTGTGTGTGTGTGTGTGTGTGTGTGTGTGTGTGTGTGTGTGTGTGTGTGTGTGTGCGATCATTAATCTGTAAGCGTTTCTTAATTGACCCTCTGGGGCCTCTGTAGGCGATCCTTCATACAACGGGTGTAGCTGAACCCCAAAACAGAAATAGAATGGCTGAGCCGACCCTACATACAACGGGTGTAGCTGAAACCCCAAAACAGGTATAGAATGGCTGAGCCGCCAGACAGAGAAACAATGTGTATTTGAGCAAAGTGTGCAATTACTGCGCCGCAAAACGAAGGAAAAAACAAATTACAACACAAACGCCACGCGTTTCGACCTGTTTCATCGTCTTCAGGCGAGACCAGTGACAAGAAACGAAGGACGACAGTCACTTCTCTCGTCAAGGACGACCAGTGTCTTCTCTCTTCAGGACGACAGTGTCTTCTCTCTTCAAGGACGACCAGTGTCTCTTCAAGGACGACCAGTGTCTTTTCCCTTCAAGAACGACCAGTGTCTTCTCTCTTCAAGGACGACAAGTGTCTTCTCTCTTCAAGGACGACCAGTGTCTTCTCTCTTCAAGGACGACCAGTGTCTTTTCTCTTCAAGGACGACCAGTGTCCTCTCTCTTCAAGGACGACCAGTCTCTTCTCTCGTCATGGACGACCAGTGTCTTCTCTCTTCAAGGACGATCAGTGTCTTCTCTTTTCAAGGACGACCAGTGCTTCTCTCTTCAAGGACGACCAGTGTCTCTTCAAGGACGACCAGTGTCTTTTCTCTCAAGGACGACCAGTGTCTTTTCTCTTCAAGGACGACCAGTGTCTTCTCTCTTCAAGGACGACCAGTGTCTTCTCTCTTCAAGGACGACAGTGTCTTCTCTCTTCAAGGACGAACAGTGTCTTCTCTCTTCAAGGACGACAGTGTCTTTTCTCTTCAAAGACGACCAGTGTCTTCTCTCTTCAAGGACGACAGTGTCTTCTCTCTTCCATGGACGACCAGTGTCTTCTCTCTTCAAGGACGACCAGTGTCTTCTCTCTTCAAGGACGACCAGTGTCCTCTCTCTTCAAGGACGGACCAGTCTCTTCTCTCGTCAAGGACGACCAGTGTCTTCTCTCTTCAAGGACGACCAGTGTCTTCTCTCTTCAAGGACGACCAGTGTCTCTTCAAGGACGACCAGTGTCTTTTCTCTTCAAGGACGACCAGTTTCTTTTCTCTTCAAGGACGACAGTGTCTTCTCTCTTCAAGGACGACCAGTGTCTTCTCTCTTCAAGGACGACCAGTGTCTCTTCAAGGACGACAGTGTCTTCTCTCTTCAAGGACGACCAGTGTCTCTTCAAGGACGACCAGTGTCTTTTCTCTTCAAGGACGGCCAGTGTCTTCTCTCTTGAAGGACGACGAGTGTCTTCTCTCTTCCAGGACGACCAGTGTCTTCTCTCTTCAAGGACGACAAGTGTCTTCTCTCTTCATGGACGACCAGTGTCTTCTCTCTTCAAGGACGACCAGCGTCGTTTCTCTTCAAGGACGACCAGTGTCCTCTATCTTCAAGGACGACCAGTCTCTTCTCTCGTCAAGGACGACCAGTGTCTTCTCTCTTCAAGGACGACCAGTGTCTTCTCTTTTCAAGGACGACCAGTGTCTTCTCTCTTCAAGGACGACCAGTGTCTCTTCAAGGACGACCAGTGTCTTTTCTCTTCAAGGACGACCAGTGTCTTTTCTCTTCAAGGACGACCAGTGTCTTCTCTCTTCAAGGACGACCAGTGTCTTCTCTCTTCAAGGACTACCAGTGTCTTCTCTCTTCAAGGACGACCAGTGTCTCTTCAAGGACGACCAGTGTCTTTCTCTTCAAAGACGACCAGTGTCTTTTCTCTTTAAGGACGACCAGTGTCTTCTCTCTTCAAGGACGACCAGTGTCTTTCTCTTCAAGGACGACCAGTGTCTTCTCTCTTCAAAGACGACCAGTGTCTTCTCTCTTCAAGGACGACAGTGTCTTCTCTCTTCAAGGACGACCAGTGTCTCTTCAAGGACGACCAGTGTCTCTCTCTTGAAGGACGACCAGCGTCTTCTCTCTTCAAGGACGACAAGTGTCTTCTCTCTTCCAGGACGACCAGTGTCTTCTCTCTTCAAGGACGACCTGTGTGTTCTCTCTTCAAGACGGACAGTGTCCTCTCTCTTCAAGGACGACTAGTCTCTTCTCTCGTCAAGGACGACCAGTGTCTTCTCTCTTCAAGGACGACCAGTGTCTTCTCTCTTCAAGGACGACCAGTGTCTCTTCAAGGACGACCAGTGTCTTTTCTCTTCAAGGACGACCAGTTTCTTTTCTCTTCAAGGACGACCAGTGTCTTCTCTCTTCAAGGACGACCAGTGTCTTCTCTCTTCAAGGACGACCAGTGTCTTCTCTCTTCAAGGACGACCAGTGTCTTCTCTCTTCAAGGACGACCAATGTCTCTCAAGGACGACCAGTGTCTTTTCTCTTCAAGGACGACCAGTGTCTTCTCTCTTGAAGGACGACGAGTGTCTTCTCTCTTCCAGGACGACCAGTGTCTTCTCTCTTCAAGGACGACCAGTGTCCTCTCTCTTCAAGGACGACCAGTGTCTTCTCTCTTCAAGGACGACCAGTGTCTTTTCTCTTCAAGGACGACCAGTGTCTTCTCTCTTCAAGGACGGACCAGTGTCTTCTCTCTTCAAGGACGACCAGTGTCTTCTCTCTTCAAGGACGACAGTGTCTTCTCTCTTCAAGGACGACCAATGTCTCATCAAGGACGACCAGTGTCCTTTCTCTTCAAGGACGACCAGTGTCTTCTCTCTGAAGGACGACGAGTGTCTTCTCTCTTCCAGGACGACCAGTGTCTTCTCTCTTCTAAGGACGACCAGTGTCCTCTCTCTTCAAGGACGACCAGTGTCTTCTCTCTTCAAGGAGACCGTGTCTTTTCTCTTCAAGGACGACCAGTGTCTTCTCTCTTCAAGGACGACCAGTGTCTTCTCTCTTCAAGGACGGACCAGTGTCTTCTCTCTTCAAGGACGACTAGTGTCTTCTCTCTTCAAGGACGACCAGTGTCTGCTCTCTTCAAGGACGACCAGTCTCTTCTTTCGTCAAGGACGACAGTGTCTTCTCTCTTCAAGGACGACCAGTGTCTTCTCTCGTCAAGGACGACCAGTATCTTCTCAGTTCCTTCTCTCGTCAAGGACGACCAGTGTCTTCTCTCTTCCAGGACGATCAGTGTCCTCTCTCTTCAAGGACGACCAGTGGCTTCTCTCGTCAAGGACGACCAGTGTCTGCTCTCTTCAAGGACGACCAGTATCTTCTCTCGTCAAGGACGACCAGTGTCTGCTCTCTTCAAGGACGACCAGTGTCCTCTCTCTTCAAGGACGACCAGTGTCTGCTCTCGTCAAGGACGACCAGTGTCTTCTCTCTTCAAGGACGACCAGTGTCTTCTGTCGTCAATGACGACCAGTGTCTTCTCTCGTCAAGGACGACGAGTGTCTTCTCTCTTCAAGGACGACCAGTGTCTCTTCAAGGACGACCAGTGTCTCTTCAAGGACGACCAGTGTCTCTTCAAGGACGACCAGTGTCTTCTCTCTACAAGGAGACCAGTGTCTCTTCAAGGATGACCAGTGTCTCTTCATGGACGACCAGTGTCTCTTCAAGGACGACCAGTGTCCTCTCTCTTCAAGGACGAACAGTGTCTCTTCAAGGACGACAGTGTCTTCTCTCTTCCAGGACGACCAGTGTCCTCTCTCTTCAAGGACGACCAATGTCTCTTCAAGGACGACCAGTCTCTTCTCTCTTCAAGGACGACCAGTGTCTTCTGTCTTCAAGGACCACCAGTGTCTTCTCTCTTAAAGGACGACCAGTGTCTTCTCTCTTCAAGGACGACCAGTGTCTTCTCTCTTCAAGGACGACCAGTGTCTTCTCTTTTCAAGGACGACCAGTGTATTCTCTCTCCAATACCGTGAAGTATGCTGGCCTTGGACACGTGTCTGTTCTTCCGTGTGGCGGCGCGTCACTTCTGTTGTGGCTCTTGTTCCGCCTCTAGCTGCAGTCATCCCACTATGAACTGAAGATGAGTTGGTTGAAAGGACCGAGTACGTGGCCATTTTAAGGACTGCTACAGTCTGTTTACAGTAGTAGTATACCTTAGACAAATTGACACGACATAGTCACACAACCAATGACAACACCTGAACGGCACAACACAACAGCAGCACACCAACACATCACCTCAAAATTGTAACCCCTACGTGAAGACTAACAAAAGATGACTACGCTCTCAATACTGACCCAGAAACTGACTTACTATCCAGCATCAACAATACTGACCAGAAACTGACTTACTATCCAGCATCAACAATACTGACCCAGAAACTGACTTACAATCCAGCATCAACAATACTGACCCAGAAACTGACTTACAATCCAGCATCAACAATACTGACCCAGAAACTGACTTACTATACTATCCAGCATCAACAATACTGACCAGAAACTGATTACAATCCAGCATCAACAATACTGACCAGAAACTGACTTACTATCCAGCATCAACAATACTGACCAGAAACTGACTTACTATCCAGCATCAACAATACGACCCAGAAACTGACTTACTATCCAGCATCAACAAGTGTTCCGTGGCCTGCGCCAACTTCAGTCTCACCATGAATACAAAAGAAGACAGACGTTGCAGTACACGATCCGAGAACGTCACCATCGGCGATGGAGTAAGCATCCTAATTGGAAAAGCAAGTGCAACCTTGCTTTTCAAACGTCAATGTTTGGAATAGAAGAGGCATCAGTCTAGAGACCAAGTTGAAGTGTGTACAGAGCAGTTGTTCTCCCACACTCCTCTGTGCATGTGAAACGTGGACAGTGTACCAACGGCATGCCAAGAAGCTGAATCACTTCCACACAGCCTGCCTCAGAAGACTGTTCCACATACAGTGGCACTACTACGCCTCAGAAGACTGTTCCACTACAGTGGCACTACCACGCCTCAGTAAGATTGTTCCACATACAGTGGCACTGCCACGCCTCAGAAGACTGTTCCACATACAGTGGCACTACTACGCCTCAGAAGACTGTTCCACATACAGTGGCACTACTACGCCTCAGAAGACTGTTCCACATACAGTGGCACTACTACGCCTCAGAAGATTGTTCCACATACAGTGGCACTGCCACGCCTCAGAAGATTGTTCCACATACAGTGGCACTACTACGCCTCAGAAGATTGTTCCACATACAGTGGCACTACTACGCCTCAGAAGATTGTTCCACATACAGTGGCACTACTACGCCTCAGAAGATTGTTCCACATACAATGGAGAGAACAGTAAAAGCTCATTCTGGCTCACCCGTCTCAACCAGTTTCGACCGGGCGACTCCAGAATGAGCTTTTTACTGTTCTCTGACAAGTAAGACTTCAATAACCAAAAAATAACGACCCTACATACAAACATACTGTGTAGGATTATCCGTTTTCAATACTAATTTACTAAACTTTTTAAATTTTAGTTTTTGCTTAATCCTGTGTTTTTCCTGATCATTTTCAATAACATCATTTCACCGCAAACATTCATCAAATGAGTCTCTGTCTTTCATGTGAAATAAAACTACAATCTTTAACTGTTCTCTAAAGATCTAGTTGCAAAGCGAGACGACTGCAGGCGGAAATCTAAACAAATCTTAAATAAATGTTAGCGAACCGCCCAGAGAACGTGGACAAACGAGTTACAAGAGAAAACGCGTCGTGTTTTCTCTTGTAACTCGTTTGTCCACGTTCTCTGGGCGGTTCGCTAACATTTATTTAAGATTTGTTCTCTAAAGTCTTTTAAAACTGAATTATATTTTGACATAAAATCCACACACTTATCCCAGCATGTCTTCCACTAAAAGCTAGTTTTGACAAAGTATTTCTTTTTTTAACTATGTCTCGTTCTGCCGAACAGTCATCTATAATAAATAGTGTCTGCGTTCCTTTAAACAGTTTATAAAAGTATTCTAACCACTCACTCAATTTATTGCTAGGATCAACTAAATATATGTTATCATCTGCCCATATAAACCTTCTATCATGATATGCTTTGTTAAATTCAAGTGTTGGACAGAAAATCACAATATAATTAAAATTATAGCGATAAACTGTTTGTAATAGGTCTAGGACAAATATTGTTTTTCCACAACCAGTCTGCCCACAAATCAATGAACAATGAGGAGTTTTTGTCATAAAGTTTAACTGCTCCATAGTTTTATAACAGAATTTAATCTAATCCAGTTATTATGTTTATCATACTCTCTGTCAAAACTTGTTCAGTATAATAAAACCCTATAAGGTCTAAATGTGTAAGATTAATCCAATTCAGTTCTGTAAGATTGTTTCTATTTAGACTAATATTGATTTTTTTGCTTGTTGTTATGACCTTAATATCCTCGCCATTGTGAAGAACGACGACAGTAACTTTAAGACTGTCAACGTCTAAGTTTTGCCAGCTAATTAGAATTCCTTTTAGAAGGACGTCACTAACGCCCACAACCCCATCCCTCCCCACATCTTTGAAGACAGAAATTTTAAATATCATTGTGAATGTGTCTCCTAATTTCATTTGCGGAATGAACTGTAATTTTGTAGAAGCATCTTTCAAAACTGATTCTCTTCTGTGGAGGATGTACTGTTTATTCCCATACGGCTTTATTTCAATCTCTTTCCGACTATTGTCCTCTGGCATAAGACTTACATGTAAAGGGCCAGAGTTGAATGCTTTTCTGAAACTTTTTTGATGGCTAAAAAATGTAAATGGGCTTATGAATTCAAATTTTATGTCCCATTCTAAATATGGTTCTAAGTGCCATTTGCTGTCCGGTTTTCGAACTATTTTATATTCATACTGGCCAGCATTATTTGCTTCTACATTGCGCAGTTGCTCTAGTTTAGGAAACTTTTTGTTGTCGCCAACTTCTTTGCGTTTATAATCACCATCTTTAGTGTACTCAAAACCATACAAAGCGCCTATCTCACCGTTCTGTTCAAAGTCCGCAACGTCTGCAAGGTCTTTTAATTCTAAAGTTATACACCTCACAGGCGCTAATGTAACTCCCGATTCTTCTGGCCCACGCGACATTATTTTTTAGTAGCGTATTATTTTATTTCTAAAACAATGTGTAGGTTATCACATTTCACAACTTTCCCCGTTTTGTCTTTGATTTTTATATTAAATGATCCAACCCTCCCACAAACTAATCTTTTAAACTGTAAATTAGGGAATTGTATAATTTCATAATCGCAATATGCAGCTTTCCCTGACGGAAGAGCTCTTAAAACAGTTGAGGGCCTTCCATCATATAAGTTTTCATCAGTGCTTAGCTCATCCAAATGAACATAGAGTAATGAATGTAATGCAAGATCGAGCGGGTTTTCCCCCTCATAAGTAGTTTTGTTTGGCGCAACTCTAAAACTATGAACGGACCGATTGGTAGTTGTAAAGCCTAACATTTTAGCAAGCTCTTTATCAAAATAGTACCCTACTTCTTCTTCTTCAGGCTTAAAGGTCAACATTGTTTTCAGATTCGCATTGTTAAGTTTGAGAGTAATGTCAAAGTTACTCATTGCTTCTTTTAGTGAGCAAAACCCGTAATAACCATCAGGTATGGTTAACTGGCTAACTAATTGTCCTCTATTATTAACTTTTTTAATCTTATTATTCTCCTTGGATTCACTTATATTAAACCATACGACTTTGTAAAATATTTCATGAAGTGCAACCATTTTGGCTCCGCAATTGTTATCAATAGCATGTTCTAAAAGCGAAGAACGGTCTTGGGTTGTTATTGTTACAAACATTTTTTAAACAAAATAAAAATGATTCCCTTTAAATATACTGGCGCAAAATATTCTGTTGGGCCGCACTACAATCTTAAAAACATGACAACTGATACTCTTGACATTTCCGTGACTCAGTCTGACGCCTTTCAAGTAAAGGTTAGTACTCCATTAAACAGATATCTTAACCCTCCTATTAAAAACGACCGCATCCCGAAAGCGTGGTTTAGTCATCAGATGCAGTTTTTTCAGAACCAGTTAAACTTTGCTGTGTTTTGTGCATCAACTGGGTGTGGAGTGTCGTATGCTGATCACTTAAATCATCCTGATCCTTTGGTGAGGTCAGTGTACAGATTTCATTTGTATTACACCTTCAGACGTATTTTGACTGAACTGCAAGCGCCATTGCCAAATGACAAACCGTTTAATCCATTCAGCAACAGAATAGACATGAAGGCTTTTGAAAGGATCTGTAACGAATTCAATATTAATGTTAAGGAAGGCTTTAGACAAAAGTTGGATCTTAATCATGGCTTAGGCACCCGTTATTTTTGGGGCGTGCACAGAAAGTATAACTATGACTGGAATCCTCCTTACACATCTTTCTCTTCAGGCACAGGTGTTCACCTCGGGTCCATAGAGCAAGAGCATAAAACAGCATGGACAACATTTATATTAGACACTTCTAAGGGCCTAACTAAAGCAGGAATAGAACGAATAAACGACTCTGTTCGTACTTACGTTTGGTGTTTGCTAGGTTCGCAAGCACAAACGAGATCGAGCATAACTGATCCTTCTACTGGTTTTGATGCACAAAAACAATACTTAGCAAATTTAGAGGACGCCATTAATTCTACAGTTGATTTACCTTCAAGTATTAAAAGGTACCAAAATGTTTTACAATACGCAAGATCGAAAGTAGACTTTGCTGTTGGCACTGGTTTATACATGCTGCCTTCTGACCTCAGACTCCTGATAGGAACAATAATAAACTACAATAATGAAATCCTTGTGGCGGGCAATGAACAGAAAGTCGGGAAAAACGAAATAAATTCTGAGCCAGTAATATTGCAAGCAGTAAACAAACACCCAAGAATAAGTCATCCAATCCCCGTTGTCCAAAGCCCAAAGACCGTTGAAGACGCGGACTCTGTTCGCGATGACCATGAATATGAAAAGACAGCGCTAGTTGTTGTATTAACTGGCATAGGATTACTCGGTCTTTATCTTACTAAATATTAACCCGACTATTAAGAGAACTAATGCCCATAAGCGCTCGGCCATAAAGCCAACTACTTTGCTTGCAGTAGACAAAAGCCAGCTAACAACACTCCCTAATATTCCGGGTAAAGCGTCCACAGCTTTACTGGCTAATTTTTTTAATAAACTTGCAAGATGATCAAGCTGTTTTTTTACCCATGATTTATCAGGCGGAGATGGAGGTGATGGCGGTGGAGGCACTGAACTTTGACCACCGCCGCCTGTAATAGCCATCACCAGTGTACTTATTGCAAACCTAAGGCCGTTATAACGCTTGCTAATGTGACTCCTTGCTCTCTATACAGTGTTCGTATTCGTTCTGCTAGTGTCGTGTCTTCATATAAAATTCTTTGGATAGTTTCTCTATTCTGCTCACTTGAGTTCGTAATTGTTCTCGGTTAGAAGACGACACTTCTAGTCTTATTGATCTTCTTTCTTTAAGATCTTTTAGTTTTTTGGTTATTCTTTTTTTAATATCATGCCCTAAGTCATTAGCCTCAACGAGTTTTTCTTTTTCTCTTTTTATTTGCTCATCTAGTTTACCCAGTTCTGCTGAATTGTTTTCTAATTCACCTCTAATGGTTCTCAAAGTACGATCAAGGGCCTCTATTTCTCGTATGGGTAGGACTCTGTCTCTGTAGCGGTGGGCCATGTATAGTTTTTGGTACTGTTTCTTCTGAAAAACTGGTTTCTGCTTCTATTGCATTTATTAATTCGCCTGCTGATTGATTTAATTCTTTAAGTTCCATGTTTTGTATTTGGTTAGCTGTTGGGAGTTTTTGTTGTATGTTTTGAAGTTTAGAAACTTCCTTTCTGTCTAATTTTGGTTTAGAAATGCCAAGACGATTTTGATCTCTCACACCGAGTCTTTGTCTAATTGTACTCATGCCTACAAACTTTAATGGGTCTCGTTTATCTGTAAGCCGAACAAGTTGTCCTTGATTGGTGAACACTGTTAACCGGGTGAGTCGGACGTCTTTTTGACAGCTCTGCTCTTGATTAACTTATTTTAGTTAATTAAAACAACCGATCGGTCACCAAGAATGCCACGAAGTTAACAGTGTATCTACTGCCCACCTCCATCCGAGTTTTTGGAACTTTTGGTCAGCGTGATGTGAAGAAATCGTTGCTGAAATGACTGTCCGTGATGTTGTCAGTGTGCAATGTTATGGCCCGCCATAAGAAGAGAAAACAGCGTACGCAGACTGGTGCAGGTTCAGGCTCTAATTCCTCCAACAACTCGAGTGTTAACAGTGACAAAGACACCCCAAAGAAACAGAAGGTGGAAACTAGTACTCCACTGTCCGGGCCAGTGAAAGAGACTCTTTCTAAATTTGTTTTTCAACCGCGAGAGGACAAAATGGAGGACAAGGGGAACGACTCGCTCCCAAACCAATCAAACGAGTTGGACATTGTTTTCTCCCCTACTCGCGATTCTCACCGGCAAAAAGAACCCCAGCAATGTACGAATGCCGATCTGATGGCAAAGCTCTGTGCCAACGGAGCAGAACTTGCCAGGCTGGCTCTTGCGGTGGAGGAGCTGAGGGCTGCCCTGTTCTCAGTCCAGACTGAGAACGAGAAGCTTCGTCGAGAGCTGACCGATGCCCGGAAGCGAGAGGAGCAGACGGCCACCCAGCTTGCCGAGGTTCGGCACCTTGCAGAGCTGGCCGATCGTCGTACCGAGGACGTTTCCGCCTACGTACGGAGGAACAACCTTCGTATCTACGGGATGCAGGAAGCGGAGAGTGGGGGCGTCGAGACGGGGGTACAGTGTGAGGAGAAGGTGCTTTCTCTGTTCAACCGTAAACTGAACATTGAGGTGAAGAGAGAAGACCTTGAGGCAGTGCATAGGGTCGGTTCCAAACAGGGTTCCAATGCGTCTAAAAACTCTTGCCGCGGGATTATTGTTCTTTTGTTTCCCGTCGCGTCAGGGACTCTGTGCTCTACGCGCGCAAGAAATTGAAAGGAACCGGGGTCACTATGGTGGAAGATCTGACCCCACGGGCCTATCAGCTGCTATGTTCAGTGCGGAACGAGAGGGACATTTGCCAGCAGGCGTGGACGAAGAACGGTGCAGTGGTGGTGAAGACGTGTCCGGACGAATCTCGACAGTAAAATCTCTTGCCGATTTTAGGCAACTGCGTTAGTTTTGTTTCTTTCCTCTTTTGTGTGTCACGCCGTTACTTCCACCTTTGCTTTGACATTGTGTCGTCTGCTCGAACTGTAAGTAGACCAAATTATTTTAACCAGCTGCGATTATTTTCTGTTCAAATCGTGAAAGTTCGTGAATTCTTAAAGGTTTGTAATTTGGAATCTACTTGATGTAATTTCTGTATCTGTGCGCAATTTTTTTTTTTTTTATACATATAACGACTTTGGCGATTTCTTTTTTTGTTGTTGTTGTTATTGTTTTGTTTGGGTTTGTTTCCCCCCACTGGACGTTGTTTACATCTGGGGGTGAAGGTCTTTTGGATTGGCAAGTCGGGGAGCAGTCCTTGCGTCGAAGGTAGTAGTGTACAAAAGTAATGAAAGAAAACCGAGCCTTGTGGTACTATTCTTGTTTTTTCCATATAGCTATTTCTTCTTCTTCTTTCCTTTGGTGCCCACGATCATGAGGATGATCATTCTGGCACATATTTGTATTTGGTCTTTGCCCACAGACAATGTGATTGTATGGAGGGATAGTAACTTTTTGATCACGTATAAGACAGTCATACAAGATGACCATGACACGAGTTGTTTGAAGGTGTTTTCTTTTCTTTTTTTTTTTTTTTCTTCTTCCATATCATTGCGCTAGATTTTGTAGTAGTAGTTGTAATAGTTGGCATCAATGCTCGTTTGGAGCAGGGCGGTGGGTCCTTATATAACAGGTTGGTGTGTGTATGTATGTGTAGTTTTATGTCATTGCTTTGTAAGCTGGTCTTTATGTTATACATTACTTTTTCATTTTCTTCATATCAAGGTGATAGGCTTGTGTGTGAGAGTGAGATTGTAACTGGGTCATGTACACTTTATTTGTGCATTTATAAGATGTTGATATTAATGATGGGTGTGAAATCTTGCCTACTATTACATTGGAAGGTTGAGGCTGAGGTAGCTTCTGTTAAACTTTGGGGATGTGCAACATCACTGTATTTCAAAAAGTGTGTCTCTAGTGTTAGCAACACTTTTGGAGTATTTCTTACTTTTTTCTTTTGTAGACCTTTTTATATATATGTGTGTGTATGTATATGTGTGTATGTATATGTATATATATGTATATATGTGTATATATGTATGTATATATGTATATATATGTGTGTATATATATATGTATATATATATATATTTTTTTTTATTGCTATTATCTGTTAACTACTTTAACCTTTCTTGCCAGAACTCAACATGGCACAGGATAGTTCATTTAAAATTTGTTCTTTGAATTGTAATGGTCTAAATAATAATAAAAAAAGAAAAGATGTATTTGATTTTCTTAGAAAAAAAGCAGCTCATATTTATTGTCTTCAAGAGACACACTTAAAGGAAGACTCTGAGAATTTTATTCGAGCCAGCTGGGGATATAATGTATGGCTGTGTGGTACGGAAACTAATAAAAATGGTGTTGCTGTTCTGTTTAATAATAACTTTGAGTACAAGATACATGATGTTATAAGAGACCAGCATGGTGTTACATTGTATGAATATTCAATTCTTAAAAAAAGGTTTACTTTGGTGAACTTATACGGGCCTAGCAGTGGTGATAGCCCCGAATTTTTTGATAGTGTTTGTGAACTCATTGAGAGCTTTGGCAACCAACATGTAATTATAACTGGAGACTGGAATTGTGCCCTTAATTTAAAAATGGATGTTAGAAATTATACAAGTGTCACCAATCGGCCAAGAACCCGAGCAAAAATCAATGATATAATGACAAAATACAATCTGTTCGATGTTTACAGAGAATTATACCCCGAGAAAAGAAACTATACATGGCGGAAATTTCACTCTTATAAACAAGCAAGACTTGACTACTTTATGATCACTGAAGGATTAATGATGGAAGTTAATGATGTTTGCATCGACCCTGGATATCGATCCGATCATTCTCTTGTCACATTGCTTTTAAAAAAAGATAATTTCAAACGCGACAGACCTTTTTGGAAATTCAACAATAGTTTATTAAGAGATAAGCAATATGTTTCAAAAATTAGAGAGCTGATCAGCGATACCAAGAAACAGTATGCATTACCTGTATACAACTTAGATAATATACATAAAATTAGTAATGAAAACCTCTTTTTTTCAAATTAATGATCGTCTCTTTTTTGAGACATTAATGATGGAAATAAGAGGCAAAACAATCTCTTATAGTACTTATAAGAAAAAAATGGATACTCAAAGAGAACATGACCTAGAAACAAAAATAAAAAACATTGAACAGAATTTACAAGAGGAAACTATTCCTCATTTAGAAAACCTAAAAACAGAATTGCAAGAAATCAGGAATCACAGACTTGAAGGCATGGCAATGCGCTCGAGAGTTCACTGGCTAAGTCAAGGGGAAAAGGTGAATAAATATTTTTGCACTCTTGAAAATCGAAGTTTTTATTGATAAATCTATCCCTTTTTTAGAAAAAGAGGATGGTTCAGTCATTTCTGAACAAAAAAGTATCCTCGTTGAGATAAAAATTTTTTATGAACAATTATACAGCTTTAGAGATGTAACTGATATGAATATTTCTGAAGAGCTTCCGGATGCTCCAGCATTATCTGAGGAGGAGAGCTCCTCACTAGAGGGTTTGATAACACTGGAAGAGGCTGCTACTGTTTTGAAACGGATGAAAAATTTGAAGAGTCCTGGGCCTGATGGGTTTACTGTTGAATTTTTTAAGTTTTTCTTTGTAGATATTGGAACTTTCCTTGTACGTTCTATTAATGAAGGTTTTGCTAAAGGCCAGTTATCAACTACCCAGCGACAGGGAACCATAATATGTATCCCCAAGGAAGGGAAGCCGAAAAGATTTGTGAAAAACTGGCGCCCCATCTCTTGTTGAATACTACATATAAGATAGCTTCTGCTTGTGTTGCTAATCGATTGAAAAATGTTCTTCCAAACATCATACATGAGAGTCAAAGAGTTTTTTGAAGGGCAGATTTATTGGAGAAAATATAAGGTTGATGTATGACATGTTATTGTACACTGATAAGGAAAATGTTCCAGGTATGCTTTTTTTAGTTGACTTTGAGAAGGCGTTTGATAGCGTCTCATGGTCATTCTTACATAACTGCCTGAAATTTTTCAAGTTTGGACCTCACTTAATTAATTGGAAAAGAACATTTTATTCACAAATTTCTACCAGTATTTATGTCAATGGCCAGTACTCCCCATGGCTTCCGATTGAGAGAGGGGTGAGACAGGGGGACCCATTATCTCCTTACCTATACCTAATTTGTGCTGAGGTTCTGTCATTAATGATTCGTTCTAATGAGCATATTAAAGGAATTAAAGTTGTTAACAAGGAAACATTACTGTCACAATTTGCTGACGATACTAGTTTATGTCTAGATGGTTCAGAGAGATCTTTTACCGAGGCGGTATCTGTCCTTACTAAATTTTTACAAATTTCAGGTTTAAAAATCAATTTTGACAAGTCACAAGTAATATGGTTGGGGAGTAGAAAGAATTGTGGAATTAGATTTATGAGGGACAAAAATTTTGTTTGGGATCCAGGTACTTTCAAAATTCTTGGTATCAAATTCTCCACTAACACAAATATTATTGTACAGATTAACTTTGAAGATAAACTTTTTGAAATAAAAAGAGTCCTAGCTTTTTGGAAAAAAAGAAATATACTCCTTTCGGAAAAATAACTATTATTAAAACTTTGGCATTTTCTAAAATTGTTCATTTATTGATTAATCTACCAGACCCCCCAGAGGATTTTATTGTTGCTTTGGAAAAAGAATTGTATAGTTTCTTATGGAACGGTAAAAAAAGTAAGATAAAAAAATCTGTGGTTCGAAAGCAGTACTGTGAAGGTGGATTAAAAATGTTAAATGTAAAAAATTTTATTTCTTCTATGAAGGTAAGTTGGCTGAGAAGATTAATGTATGAGTCGGGTTGGCGGGAATTTACCATTAATATGTTCCCTAAGCTGGACAATATAAAAAACTTTGGTGCTGAATTTTCTAATGTTATTATGCAAGATGTCAATAACCCATTCTGGAATGATGTGATGAAACACTACAAGAAACTGTGTTCAAAGTGCTGTCCGACTACAGTACATGATTTCATGTCAGAGTGTATTCATTACAATATTAAAATTTTAAGAGATAAAAAAGTTATTTTTGTACAGGAATGGTGTAATTATGGCATTTTTTTCATTAAACACTTGATAAATGAAAATGGGCATTGGATGACCTTCCATGAATTTTAATTAAATATCAAGGTATAAGAACAAACTTTCTCTTGTATGAAGGCATAATAAATGCTATTCGCAACTATTGCCAAAAGCTTAATATTATCACAACTAACCAATATAAACTCTTAGACCAAAAAGTCTGGTTTTGCATTAAAAGAGGCAACAAATATGTACAAAAAACTTTAAATGAAAATAATGCCTCTCCGCTGCTATTAATAAATGGAATAATCTATTTGTAAATCTGAATTGGAAACAAATATTCCTTCATAGTTATAAAGTTTCTACTGACGTCCAGCTTAGATGGTTCCAATGTCGACTTCTACATAGATTGCTGCCAACCCAGAAATACCTGTTTCAGTGCAAAATTGTGGATTCACCATTATGTAACTTTTGTGATCAGGAACAACAGACGATTACACACATGCTTTTCGACTGTAATATTGTGCAGCGGTTTTGGAGAAATCTTCAAAACCTGCTAATGGAGAAATGTCAGCACTGCGCTAATCTGTTTTTTTGAGAAAGAGTTAGTTCTGTTTGGAATGAAACAAAATGTGGAAACTGACAAAGTTCTTAACTTTATTCTGCTGTTTGCTAAGTTTTATGTTTACAAATGTAAACTACAAAATAACCACCCAGACCTTCATGTTTTCCTAACAATCTTAAGCTATAGATTTAAATTGGAAAAATACTTAGCCTTTCTGAACTATGATTCAGATCAATTTGACAAAACCTGGTTTCCCTATTCCTCTATCATTTCCTAGCATGATTGTGACTTTTTTTTTTTTTTTTTTTTTTTTTTGTTGACAAATCTTATGTACACATGGTCCCAACTTGAGTATCCCAACCTAGATAATGCTACATAGTTGAGAATGGTAAACGCTGGTATCTTTTAACATAACTAGCCATCCCTTCTTTTGTTGTAATTACCCATCTTAATTTTTTTTCCCTCTCTCCCAGCCTCTCACCCATGCCACCCCTTGGTATTTTCCTAGTTTTTGAGGTTATTTGTATATGTGTGTGCGCATGTGTGTGTGTGTGTGCAAGTTTATATATCCTGCTTACAATTCATGTAATGATGGGGTTTTTTTTTTTTTTTTTTTTTTGGGGGGGGGGGGGGGGGGGGTGGATATGCGTGTTTGTTCTTTTATTGTGTCTGACTTCTTTTGGGTTTCTTTGGTACAATTATTATGATACGTATGTCTTTTTGTGTGTGTGCGTGCATGTTTGTTTAAAAACAAAAAACCTCTTTGCTAATACTTTAATAGCACAATTATACAATTCCAACATACATGGGGTCAGTTATTTCAACTCATTCTCCCATTCATTCCTTCAAACACAAAGAACACCATGTCAAATGTCATAGGATATTTTGATTTGAACTCTTTATTGTAACTACCTTTATATCTGTACATACATGAGTTTATAATTAATTTGTTTTAAGTAAGTACCTTGCCAGGTTTATGTTGAGGGATGAATGTGTGAGAAATGAAGGAATTGTTGAGTGGAGGGATGAGAGAGGTGACATTAAAAATGTGAAAAAAAAAAAAGTTGTCCTTGATTGTTTTTCACAAACAAATGGTCATCTTTTACTTCAAAATCATCAGGGGGGTATAAATTTGGGAGGTTCTTGGCCTAAACTTTGGTAAAATGATCTGACCTTACTTTCTGTTAATTCACGCCGCAATGAGGGCGCTGAGCGATGCTGTGTCAAGGAGTCATTTCGCTCATGTCGTCTTCAGGATCCCTACTTTCTGTTAATTCACGCCGCAATGAGTGCAATGAGCGACGCTGTGTCAAAGGAGTCATTTCACTCATGCGTCTCCAGGATCAGGAACATTATAATCTTCAACTTCACCTTCAATTCCTGCCATGTTTTTAAATAATTAATTTTTATTTTGTTTTATAAAAAATGTCGCAAACATATGGTTCATTTCTTGACCCGATAGAAGACTGCAAGAGCCCTTTGGCGTGAAGGGAAATAAACAGAATATTATTGTTCCAAATAATCCATCTACTATTGATGCAGATCAAATTCTTACTGTTAAATTTCCAAACCTAGGAGCAGATGACGTGATTGTGCCAGGCTCTACGCGACTTACTTTCAAAATAGAACTCGAATCAACAGACACAACCAGGACAGTTGTGCAGAATTTGGGGCGGGCAATCGTTAAGAAAATTTCTATAAAACTTGAGGGGAAAGAAATATTTTCTTTACATAATGCTGACATATTTTTAACCTATTCTGATCTATGGCTAACCGAGAATGAAAGGGCTGATCTTGCGTTTCAAGGAATAGATAATAATGAAGCACTAAAACACAGAATAGGCGCCTCAGATGCTGAAAGCGGCAAAAAGCATGCAGCTGTAAGTTATGCGTATGGAAATCGCTTTTCTATCCCCTTGGATTTTGAGTTGTTAAGTGCGCATGCGCCATACTTCAAGGAGCATTAAAAGACAGATTGTCATATGAAACTAACTTTTAATGAATACAAACGTGTTATCAGATCAACAACAGGCAAAGTACAGCATTTCTGACATCGCGTTAGAGTTTGACGTTGTTAGGAACCCTAACTTAGCAAGGTTCATTGAGCAAAAATATAAGACAAAAATGGAAATATATTACGAAAGAGTGGATCACCATTCTACACATCCTAAAAGCAGGGCAGACACTATATGGAATTTTAGTTTTAGTGTCTTAGCAAAATCAATTAAAGGTATTTTATTGTTGTGCGAAGATGAAGAACCATTTAAAAGACAAAACTGAAAAGTTTCTTAATCCTAAAATAAACGAAAGTGCAATGTACAATTGATGGTAGTCCTAACCAAATCTACGCTAGCGGGCTTAGACCTTATCAGCATTTTGATGAAATAAGAAAATTGTTCGGAGGTGGGAGGCATAGAAGTCCAACAGCAGACCTTGTGTCTAAAGATCTTCATCTTCACAGTGTAAGACTTGATGATTATTTAACAACAAAATACGGTTTATGGATTGACCTAAGATCGACAGAGGATAATAAGTTGCATGGAAGTGGGAGAACTGTTAAAGACGTAATAAACATTCAAATTGACAAAGAAAAAGATGACGATAAACCGCTTAATGTATATTTGTTTTTAATATATGATGTGCAGCTGAATATTCTAGATAACAGGTTTCAAGATATAGAAGGCTAAATATTTTTTTTAATTTTTAAAAAAAGCATGTCTGTTCACGTTTATCCAAAAGCGCCTACGGAGCCGCCAAAAGAAGGGATAGTAGAAACCCCTCACATAAAAACCTTCAGATTAACCAACATTACACAAATGCAACAAAAACTAGGGCAGGACCTTTCAAAATACAGCAAAACCAAACGAAGGTATTCTGCTGCCTGTAATGCTGTTACATATGTTAATACTGGAGCTTCAACTCTAAGTGCTCTATCGGCAGGAAACAAGTGTTGGTCTCTTAGCAACAGGTGTTGGTGCACCCGCAGCTTTACCTCTAGGTGGTTTGTCTTTAGCTCTCGGTCTGTGTTCATTAGCTGTAAGTGCTGCTAGCAAAAAATTAAAAAACTAAACTCCAAAAGCACACGGCTATGGTTCAACTAATAACAGCTAAACTTAGTTCCTTCAAACTGACAATAATAAAGCGTTAGTTGACTCAAACATCACGGATGAAGAATTTAATCGTTTACAGGCCGATTTTGATGACTATAAAAGACAAAAGTTTGATCTTCAAAAAAAGGCGAGGGCAAGTTTTTCTCAACAGCCAGACACCGAGCAGATAAAAAAGGAATGTTTAAAAAAAGTAAACGAAACATTAAACTCTGTTCTAAACAGCTCACATTAACAACATCAAAGGGCGTTTATACTTTAGTTTATGAGTCCCAAGCACAAAAAGACCGTCGATATCGATTCTGATTAAGAATTTTTTTTTTAATTTAAATAAATATTTTGAGTTAGAAAAGAAACTCAACATGGATAAGATATATGAAGGACAAGACGAATTGTTTGAAGGAATGCTCGAGGGAGAGCGTTTGTCAAAAGCTTTAAACGATATTAATCTAGAAGTAATTGATCCAACAAACGTACAGGCAAGTGTTGTTCATGCTATTTCTCAAGTTCCAGGTAAACTAACAATAGACCCGCCAGTTAAAGTAATGTTAGCTGTTTTAATCGACTATATAACAATAAATGAAGAAAACCTAGAAGTTGGGTCTCAAATAAACAGCAGGTTATTCTTTCTCATAATGACTTAACACCTGGTTGGCGCGACCAACTGCTTACACAGTTTGATGTGGCCGCTGAAGAAGCCAAAATGAGAGGCTCTGGTTGGTCGGAGGGCGAAGTCTTAGAGATCAGATTAAAACAGGCTAAGTATGCGCCGATTGTAGGCAAGGCTTACATTCCACTACCTCCAGCATTAGTTGCAAAAAGAGCAGTTCTAAACATAAAGAATTCAGAACAAACAATGTTTTATGTGGTGTGTTCTTGCAAGGCTGCATCACGCCCGCAAAAACGCAGAGAGAGTATCTAACTATGAACCTTACATCAATGATCTTAACTTTAGTGGGGTGTCCTTTCCTGTTAGTGTAGATCAAATTGATCAGTTTGAAGACAAAACAAACCAATAACTGTTAATGTATACACATGGGATGAGGAAACAAATCTACAACCGATTAAAGTGTCCAAGAACAGTCCAACGATTGGCGAGCCAGACAAAAGCCATGTTGACTTTACTGCTGATGTTTTCGCAGCGGGGCTACCGCATTACACATTGATACGAACAATGAGTAGACTAATGCAGCATACTTCAAAACAAGACGCAAACAAGAATTCTGTAGAAAATGTTTAACAAGAATTCCATCTGTTCAAGCTGTGAGTGAACATAAGAAACATTGTATCGGCCCAGTTGACTGTAATACAGAACTAATTACGCCCCACCCGGATCTAAAGTTAGTTTTAAGAACTGGAAACTGATGCAAAATTCTCCATACATTGTTTACGCAGACTTCGAGTCGCTTATTGTTCCCTATGAGGGGCCAACCCCACAGAAACTTCCAAAAACAGTCATAATGAGTAATCATCAAATCTGTTCATTTGCCTTTATTATTGTCAGGTCGGATGGCGTTCATTCAAAGCCAGAATTATATAGAGGGTCTAATGCTGCAGAATACTTCTTAGAACGCATGCAGCAAGTGCGTAACGTCTGTTCTAATAATCTGAATCTCTCAGACATTATTATGACGCCTGAAGACCAAGAACAGTATGACTCAGCCACACATTGCTGATTTGCGGTTTAGGTCTCTTATCAGACGCAGAGAATCCAACAGTAAGAGACCATGATCACATTAGCGGAAAGTTCAGAGGAGCAGCGCACGTAAATGCAATCTTCAACTAAAGTTTGATTCTAAGACATGGAAGCTGCCCATCTTCTTTCACAAATTGCGAGGTTACGACTCATCTTATATTGCAAGCAGTAACAGCGACTCTAGGGTGTCATGCATTGCACAGTCATCAGAAAAGTACACTGTGTTTCACTTTAAATAACATGTCTTTTTATGACTCTATGCAGCACATGATGGGATCATTAGAGTCACTGGCTATATCCTTAAAGTCCTGCCCAATAACAGAAGAATATTTTGACTCAACTCTTGTTAGAAAGGGAATATATCCTTATGAGTACATGAACAGTTGGGAAAGGTTTTGACGAAGATACACTTCCACCTAAAGGCGCGTTCTTTTCTAGTCTTAGAGGAAAGGGCATTAGTGATTCTGATTACCAGCATGCTCAAGATGCGTGGCAGAAGTTAGATTGTAAAACGATGGAGACTATCATGATTCCTACTTGATGGCTGATGTATGTTTGTTGGCGGATAATTTTTGAAAATTATAGAAAGACCTGCATGAAACATTATAGCCTGGATCCGCGCATTACATTTCTGCGCCCGGGATGAGCTGGGACGCTTTCTTAAGTTTACTGGAGTACAGATTGATTTATTGTCAGATTTACCAATGATTCAGATGATTGAAAACGGATTGCGTGGAGGAATTAGTATGGCGTCGCATCATTACTGTAAAGCAAACAACAAATACTTGGACGACTTGATCCAGTAAAAGGTCTAACTACCTCATGTATTTAGATGCAAACAATCTGTATGGTTGGGCAATGGCCAAATCCCTTCCATTACGCAACTTTGAACTGTACAAAGGCGGCGGTACAAATAATGTGCAAAGAGCATTAAAGTGGTTGAGCAGATTGACACCAGATCAACAGCGTGGATACCATTCTAGAAGTTGACTTAGAATATCCTCATGAACTCCATGACCTACATAATGACTACCCATTAGCAGCAGAAAGTCTAAAGATGAATCCAAGAGAGCCGCTAAACTTGTGCCTAATCTTCGGGGCAAAAAAATTATGTCTGTCATTACAGACTTCTACAATTTTATTTAAGACATGGTTTGAAGTTGAGAGCAGTTCATCATATAATTGCTTTTGATCAAGAACAGTTCATGAAACCATACATCATGAAGAACACTGATCTCAGAACTAAATCCACAGATGCTTCAGAAAAACACTTTTTCAAGCTGATGAACAACAGCTGTTTTGGAAAGACTATGGAGAATCCGCACAAGCGCAAAGATGTCAGATTGGTCACCAAAGAGAACGAGGCAATTAAGCTGACTTCAAAACCAAATTATCAGGACTTCAGAAGATTTTATGATCACCTTTTTGGCATAATGATGGAAATAAAAAGAAGTCAAATTGGACAAACCTGTATTTATTGGGTTTACTGTTTTAGAATTATCAAAGCTTGTGATGTTAGAATTTCTTTATGACTACTTTAAACCCGTGTATCCAGAGTCCAGAGTGCTTTACACAGATACAGATAGTTTTGTTATAGATATCCCTACTGAAGACATCTATAAAGACATGGAATTAGAAGTAGCTAAAGGGCATGCGGGATGGTGTGATACATCTGATTACCCTAAAGATTCGCCTTTACATTCAATTACTAACAAGAAGGTTTTAGGAAAGATGAAGGATGAATTATCTGGGGGGGGGGGGGGGGGGGGGGGTGATTAAGGAGTTTATTTGTTTAAGGTCGAAAATGTACAGTATTTCGAGCCAGGAGAAAATCATTAAGAAAGCAAAGGGAATATCTCGCAGTGTTGTGCAGTCAAACATATCACATGACAACTACAAAGAAGCATTGTTTGACAATAAGACTTTTCATCATGACAACGTAAAACTGCGATCTAATCTACATAAGATCAACACAACTGTTGTAACAAAGAAGTCATTAGATTAGAACAAACACTAAACGAGTATTTGTTAATCCAGAGTTTTCATATGCAATTGGGCACTGGAGAACAGCATAATTATATTTCTTCTTCACCGAGGGCTTCACGAGGGGTTTATATTTTTCATCAACTTTTATTATAAGCTCAATCATATCTTCATCCAATTCAGCTTGATGTGCTCGAATTTTTTTTATTATTTCAAGATATTCTTTTCCCCAATCAAAGATATTCTTTTCCCCAATCAAAATTTGGGATTTTGGGTTGTAGGTGATCTGGATGTTTTAGCATGTATTGATTAATCCTCATAAATATATGTCTAATAGCAGAATTTTTTTCAAATGATTCTTGTATCATTTTCAAGGTCTCTTCCTTTATCATTCTTGTTTCATTCTGCGCTTCCATTTTAGACTCAAATATATTTCTGTAAATTAATTAAGCAACTGGAACTGTGTCTGGTGGGATTATCTGCAGTTCTTCCTTCACAAAAGATCTTTGAGGAGCTGGTTGTTTTGTTGTGTCAGTTTCTCGTAAATAATACACGGGCGGATTCATTTTTACAATTCTTTTTATTTCATATGGATCAACACTCCAAACTGGATCTGTTGCCTGATGCGAGTGTCCCCTTCTGCTTCCCCCGGTAAATAAAGGTACCTTACTTTCAATCCAAATGGTAATAGTTTGCCGGATGAAGACTCTCCTTCAACAACATTTATTGTTTGTTTTTTGATTGCTTGTACCGGCTTTAGCCCTTTAAATTCTTCATTATTCATTGCGCGCAAAACTGAGGGCAGTCTTCTAACCCATTCTGTGTTGCGAGAATTGTCAATCAGCTCTCTGTGATACTGGTAGGAAAAAAGTCTTTCATATAACTGTTTGTTAAAATTTTCAACCAAAGCCTGTGATCTGTGAACTCCTGGAATGCCTCTTTAATGGTTACTCTATGTTTTAACAATAATTGATTCACTCGGCCTTTAAATTCTTTTCCATCATCGACTTGAATCATGCGAGGATAAGTTAGCGGGCCTCGTTGGTATATCAGTTGTATGGCGACAGCAACAGCAGAAGCACTTTTTTGTGTTAATGGTTCCGCATCTTTGTATCTTGAAGCTATGTCAATGACTGTGAGCCGCGTACTTAAATCTTTTTCGTCTAATCGTATTCATGAGGTAAATATAGAAGGTCCATTTGATGGGTGTCGTTGGTATTGTATTCACAAAGTGTGGTCTCTGTATTCGTCTAGGTGCAGGTAATAAATTTGCAAATCGCTTGTTTAGATAACATTCCTTTGCTGTTTGTTCACTAACTCCCGCTGCTTGGCTTAGCTTTTTAATTGCTGTTATTCCCTTCCAATATCCTTTTGGCGAAATAATAGATTTTGTTCATTTTTATTCAGCCAATATTATGTGCAACAAAATACACAACGGTCATTGCCAAAGACAATAAACACGATTTCTTGCATCTTTTGTTTTTCTGATGGTTGAAAAAAGTCGCTGAATTTTGGTGGGGGCATTGTCTCGATTGGTTTGCCTGTTACAAGATAATATTCTTTTATTGCTTGATCAACATCTTTAAATGTGTAAGCTGCATGTCCCTGTTTTTTCAGTTTGTTATTAATAAAATCTAAACTGCTCAATTCTCTGCTTTTCATAGTTATCTTGTGCAGCTGCTAGTTGCTCCATAGCTTTGTTATGTCTTTTTCTCTCGCAGTCATCCGTAGTTTACTAAACGCGTAATTACTTCCGCTAAAAGCATTCACATTAACCACAGCGCGCCCTATCATCATTACGAGTGAAGCCATTTTTATAAATGTACTTTTTATTTTACATATTTATACTGTCAGGAATTATTCCTTGCTTAACTAGAAATCTTTCGTAGCAAACGAAGCTGCAATAATAGCAATCAGCTTTGCTGAATCCTCAAAGTCTAGCTTGCCAAGATCTGCTGGTTTAATTTTTAACAGGCTTTTACCAAGCATTGTGTATCCTATACTTAGGCCTCCAATAACGGCAGAATGGTATACAAGATTGGTAACAGTCTTTTCGGCGCTCATTTTTTAAAAACAAATAATTATAATTAATAAAAACTGAACACCGATGATCTATTAAACATTCCTGAACTTATGATTACAAATGACCAGGCTGACGACCAAGCTTTATGCCCAAAAAGGAAAGGCTGTATTCTTTGGCAGCATGTGGAAAAACAAAACAGTTCCTCGGAAATGAATTCAGCATAGAACAGATTCAACAGATGTCGCCGCAAGACATTATAAAGTATCATAACAGGTTATGAAGCGCAACTAGGATCAAGAATGGTAAAAAGTGTCGGGCAAACGGTTCTTAGTTTGTACACTAAACTAGTCAGTAGATTTGCTCCCATTGATTCTGAACAGATTTTATGTATGATTTAACGCAGGATCCAGTTTTAACAAAGTCATTAGAGTCTCTAGGATGTGATCTATATTACAGATTTGGAACATTATTATCCCCGCTAATTATGGGATTAATTACTTTTAATCATATAGATTTTATTTCCCTTCAAAATGCCCGAGCCAGAAAATCAGCAGAATCAGAAAACATTGAATCAGGTGGAGAAAGTGAGTAAAAGCTTCCTCATCCTGGACGTGTTGCGGTAGGGAAAAAATTAGCAGAGTGGAACAAGCGAACAAAATTAATGTTACAATCACAGAATATAGCTCATAATGAAAACATAACGCCGCCAACGCCAACAGTTGTTTCAATGCCGGCTATAAAAACACCAGAACAAGTTGATTCAAGGCCTACAGCACCAAAGCCTTCATGGAATATAGAACTTAAAACTGTTGTCATTTTTGGCGCCCTTGCTGCTGTTGGGGGCGGTTATTACGGTTATAAAATATATAAACAAAGACAGCGAAAACTGCAGTCCAAACAATCTCAACCGCTAAATACAAAATCCGAACACAACAGCATGCCAGAACCGCCAACAACAAAAGATCATTTTGATCCATTTCAGATGCAATAATACTTTAAGAACTTAATAAATAATTGTAAGTTAACTTGAATAAGAACTTGGTTGTACTTAGAGGATGACTTAGTTATGAACTTGAGCTGACTTAAGCCAAGAACTTGAGGTAACTTGATCAAGAACTTGATGTGACTTAAGTAGAAACTTAAAGGTGACTTGAGTATGAACTTGGGGGTGACTTGAGTATGAACTTGGGGTGACTTGATTAAAAACTTAGAACAACTTGATAGCGACTTGAATAAGAACCAATGGCAACTTGATGAAACGTAAAATAAAAACACAATCCATTGTTACATTTTTCGGGGAGACAACCCCTCCTCTTATTCTATAGGGCTGCTTTCCTTTGTGCAGCCCCTTCAATTATTAGCTTACAAAATTGCAGAGCTGGAGGCGTCGTCTCTCTCTCTTTCTACACACACACACACACACACACACACATGCATACACATGCATACATACATGCACACACACATGCATACATACATGCATACACGCACGCACTTGGCTTTTTAATTTATTTTTTTGTCTAATATCACTTAAAGTGAAAAGACCTTAAATTAAAGAACACACACACGCACACATGCACGCACACACACACACACACACACACAAGCCAACAGCATTCCATTTGTCACTTTACTGGTTCGCCCAGCCAACACAAATCAGCCCGTGTCAAATTACACAAAATTACATGGCCAGGCAGCAACGCGTGCCAGTAATCATGCCGGGGTTTCGGATTTTCTCGATTACCTTTCAATCGGGAAATCCGAAACCCCAAAGTTAGCGGAGCGGATTAAACGTGAACGTCCCTAAGAATATGTCTGCGGAGTTTCCCGCAAGTAATATTTTCACATTTTATGTATTAAAAGCAGCATTTTTAATTCAATCTAATAAAGAATTTAAAATACATTTTATTAAAAAGTAGTGACTAAAAAGTAAGGTAAGATGCACTTTGTTAATTAGCTTTTAATTTTGTTTTACAAAAATAAAAAAAACTTTACACTAGGCAACTAGACACCATAGAATTGTAAAGCTTTCTATGTGTCAGGTATATATATAAATCTTAAAATAAATAACGTTGAGAATATGCCTGCGGTAGTTTGATATTCTTGTTTGTCATGGTATTGCAAAAGTCTAAATTTGGCCCTTTCCCTGCCCTCAGTTGATCTCTTCCCATTTCGTGTTTGTATGTCTTTGGGTCATGGCGTGGCTATGAACGCCCGTAAACCAAAATCTGGAAGAGTCACTAAAAGGGGGTGAGGGGACTGCCCCAAATTAGAAAAATAGCGAGCAGGCAACCAAGTATGAAAGTATACTACTGTTGGAGGCATATTCTCAAAACCCTTCACATCTGGCCACATTATCTGTGATCCTCTGGATCTGGCTTGGGGCCTAGGGCGCCATAGGGTCTCAAGTTAGACCCATGGGTGATCAGTAATGTGTAGATGCGAAGAGTTTTGCATTTTTTTAATTGAAAATGATCAAGATTAAGCAAAAACTAAAATCTAAAAAGTTTAGTAAATTAGTATTGAAACGGATAATCCTACACAGTATGTTTGTTTGTAGGGTCGATATTTTTTGGTTATTGAAGTCTTACTTGTCAGAGAACAGTAAAAGCTCATTTGGAGTCGCCCGGTCGAAACTGGTTGAGACCAGGTGAGCCAGAATGAGCTTTTTACTGTTCTCTAATGGCACTATCACTCACTTGAGGAAGACGGTGTGTCCGTTGGTCCGGCACAGCACGGTCATGTTGTGGGGACTGAGGGCTGGCCGAATGGTCAGCAGGGCGAAGGTGTGAAACTGGTAGAGACCAGACTTGTCTATCTCCTGCAATCTGACCAGAAGGGCATGTGAGGGGAGGGGAGGAAAGAGAGGCAATGGGGGGGGGGGGGGGGGAGGGGGGGCAAACATTAGAAAAACCCTCGCACAGATCAGAAGAATAAAGGCTCCGGTTCGTGGTGATGATGATGATGAGGAGGAGGAGGAGGATAATGATGATGACAATGATGATGATGATGATGATGATGATGATGATGATGATGATGATGATGTGATGATGATGATTGTGGTGGTGGTGGTGGTGGTGGTGGTGATGATGATGATGATGATGATGATGATGATGATGATGATGATGATGATGATGATGATGATGATGAGAAATAGAATGACGACGACGACGATGATGATGATGATAATAATACTAATAGCAATAGTAATCATAGTAATAACAATAACAACAACAACAACAATATAATAATAATAATAATAGTAATGATAAAAATAATGAAAACAACAATAATGATGATGATGATGATGATGATGATGATGATGATGATGATGATAGATGATGCGAAGAAGAGGAGGAGGAGGAGGATGTGATGACTCCTATCATTGTGAGCCCTACGGAGTCTATCATTGCTGTCAATACAGTGATCCACAGACCAGCTGAAGCATGTTCTTGTGGAGTGTTGTCACATGCATGATGCCAGACATAAACTCTTTGTCGCAGACCCTATGAACACCCTGTTCACGATTGTCCCACCTGGTGTGATCAGACATAAACGCTTTGTTGCAGACTCCATGAACACCCTGTTCACGATGGTCCCACCTGGTGTGATTTTCCACTGTCTGAAAGAGATCAACATCATTCGTTTGATCTGAGAATTTATGGAGGAAAGATTGTAACGAACCCTGGCGTGTTTTTAGCAGGTGTGTTTTAATGAGTTGTGTGTGCAGTTTTAAACAGTCTTGAGAGATGTGTTTTAATGAGTTGTGTGTGCAGTTTTAAACAGTCTTGAGAGATGTGTTTTAATGAATTGTGTGTGCAGTTTTAAAACAGTCTTGAGAGATGTGTGTTTTAATGAGTTGTGTGTGCAGTTTTAAACAGTCTTGAGAGATGTGTTTTAATGAGTTGTGTGTGCAGTTTTAAACAGTCTTGAGATATGACTTCAACGGAGTGACATGACTCGGTGGGCTGGCTTTAAAGTAACAATCTCTCCCCCTCCCTCCCTCCCTCCCTCCCTCCCCCCCCCCCCTCTCTCTCTCTCTCTCTCTCTCTCTCTCTCTCTCTCTCTCTCTCTCTCTCTTTACAAATGCACCAGAGGCAGGAACAGAAAGTCAATGTGGGCTTTAACTGGGCTGTGACCCCTCTTTGGGGAGGTGAAGATGAAGGCCGAAGCCAATGTGATGAGGGGCTAGGGGCTGGGGGCGTGGACGGGGTAGGGGTGGGGGGGGGGGGGGGGGAGTCCCGCCTTCCATCATCAAGAGTGGAAGCAGCTGGTTCTTGGACGTGAACGCCTTTTGCTGGATTGGTCAGAGGACCTTCACAGGACTCTGCAGCGAGGGCGTGGTCGGCAGAACCGACAGACGAGGTGGCTCAGGCACTCTACCTACATGGGGGGTGGGGGGGGGTGGTAAGTAGGGGGGGGGGGGTTATTTTGCCTGGTCACCTCTGGCTCACATAGTCTACAGAGGGTTTTTGGGTCAGCCAGGAATCTGTGCTGACGGCTGGTGGACAGTAAGGTCAGAGTTGTGGAGAAGAGTGTGTCTCGGTACTAACACAGACCAGCGCTGTCCTTGCACTGAGGTCTTGTTTGGTGAGTGGACAGTAAGGTCAGAGTTGTGGAGAAGAGTGTGTCTCGGTACTAACACAGACCAGCGCTGCACGGTCACCAAGGACACACAGTACACTGAGGTCTTGTTTGGTGAGAGACGTCTGCACGTGCATCTCGGCCGTGCTGGCCAGAAGAGATAGAGGTGACGTCATCCCCCTCCAGCCAGGCTGCTGAAGAGACAGCTGACGGCGGGCTGAGCGGTCCCAGTCAGGAATGGTGCTGTTCTTGCAAGGTTCTTCCTGAACAATGTGTCGACAGTCATCAGACGTAAGGGGTAGTGCTACAGTCCTGTTTATCCATACACGTACAGTGCACACGTGTATTGCAATGACCCCTTCTGCTGGGTCAGTCCTCGCATCACCACACATCACACACACACACACACACACACACACACACACACACACACACACACAC
>CM031607.1:324568-329963 GCA_018398815.1 Conus ventricosus
TGTCAGTTACAACCAGATCCCCACCTCTGTTTTCAACCACCCACAACACAAACTGTCAGTTACAGAACAGCACCTCCTGTCTTCACCACGCACAACACAAACTGTCAGTTACAACCAGAACACCACCCCTGTCTTCAACCCATCCACAACACAAACTGTCAGTTACAACCAGAACACCACCTCCTGTCTTCAACCATCACAACACAAAATGTCATTACAAAGAACACCACCTCCTGTCTTCCACCATCCACAACACAAAATGTCAATTACAAAGAACACCACCTCCTGTCTTCCACCATCCACAACACAAACTGTCAGTTACAAAGAACACCACTCCTGTCTTCCATCACCCACAACACAAACTGTCAGTTACAACCAGGACACCACCCCTGTCCTCAACCAGCTACAACACAAACTGTCACTTACAACCAGAACACCACCTCCTGTCTTCAACCATCCCACAACACAAACTGTCAGTTACAAAGAACACCACCTCCTGTCTTCAACCCCCACAACACAAACTGTCAGTTACAAAGAACACCACCTCCTGTCTTCCACACCCACAACACAGACTGTCAGTTACAAAGAACACCACCTCCTGTCTTCCACCACCCACAACACAGACTGTCAGTTACAAAGAACACCACCTCCTGTTTTTCCACCCCCCACAACACAAACTGTCAGTTACAAGAACACCACCTCCTGTCTTCCACCACCCACAACACAGACTGTCAACTACAAAACACCACCAACAGCACAGCACTTCACCTCATCGCTGTATCCCGGACCCACGTCTGCCAGACACCGATGCCACTTCCAGGAAGACAAGTTTCCGGTCAGCTCCGTGACGTCACTCAACAGATGGCAGTGTCTGCGGACAGCCGAAGCACGAAGGCCATGCACCAGCTGTGCTGGACACACCACTGGCCACACTCGTGCTGCTGCCCGCCCCCACAGCGCCCCCACTGGATTGTGGGATGGCTGACGGGAGCAAACAGGAGGAACCACTCTGCCTCCAGAACTGTTCAGATGGCCCGCTGCCCGCCTGGGTCAGGGCAAGGCTGTGAGGATCCAAAGCAGGCGGCTGATCAGGGCGTCCCCCATGTTGAACGTGGTAAACTGCTGGGCTCCTTCCTTTTCCGTTTTTGTTGTGTGTTTTTTTTTAGCTGCACAAACACAGGAGATAGCATACGACATTAAGGCAGGATACAGCATACGACATTAAGGCATTAAGGCAGGATACAGCATACGACATTAAGGCATTAAGGCAGGATACAGCATACGACATTAAGGCATTAAGGCAGGATACAGCATACGACATTAAGGCAGGATAGCATACGACATTAAGGCAGGAGATAGCATACGACATTAAGGTATTAAGGCAGGAGATAGCATACGACATTAAGGCAGGAGAGAGCATACGACATTAAGGCAGGAGAGAGCATACGACATTAAGGCAGGAGATAGCATACGACATTAAGACATTAAGGCAGGAGATAGCACACGACATTAAGGCAGGAGAGAGCATAACGACATTAAGGCAGGAGATAGCATACGACATTAAGACATTAAGGCAGGGAGATAGCATACGACATTAAGGCAGGAGATAGCATACGACATTAAGGCAGGAGACAACATACGACATTAAGGCAGGAGAGAGCATACGACATTAAGGCAGGAGATAGCATACGACATTAAGGCAGGATAAGCATACGACGTTAAGGCATGAGACAGCATACGACATTAAGGCAGGAGAGAGCATACGACATTAAGGCAGGAGAGAGCATACGACATTAAGGCAGGAGAGAGCATACGACATTAAGGCAGGAGAGAGCATACGACATTAAGGCAGGAGAGAGCATACGACATTAAGCATAAGGCAGGAGATAGCACACGACATTAAGGCAGGATATAGCACACGACATTAAGGCAGGATATAGCATACGACATTAAGGCAGGAGAGAGCATACGACATTAAGGCAGGAGATAGCATACGACATTAAGGCAGGAGAGAGCATACGACATTTAGGCAGGAGATAGCATACGACATAAAGGCAGGAGAGAGATACGACATTAAGGCATTAAGGCAGGGGATAGCACACGACATTAAGGCAGGATATTAGCATACGACATTAAGGCAGGAGAGAGCATCGCATTAAGGCAGGAGAGAGCATACGACATTAAGGCAGGATATCAGCATACGACATTAAGACATTAGCAGAGACAGCATACGACATTAAGCAGGAGATGCACACGACATTAGGCAGGAGAAGCACACGACATTAAGGCAGGATCAGCTTACGACTTTAAGGCAGGAGAGGCACACGTCATTAAGGCAGGAGATAGAATCGTCATTTAAGGCAGGAGACAGCATACGAACAGATTATTTCTGCTAGTAAGTTTCTAACAACATTCATCAGTAAGACCAAGTAAAACAGATTTCTTTTGTAGCCGCCACCAGATATTACCACGCCCTTCACTTCCCATAACCCCCGTGTATCCTACAAGTCATCTGGATGTCAAAGATTCGGGCTCAGTCAAGTTGCAAATTAATAAAACCTTTGAAATATCGGGAGTAAGACCACTTCATTAGCTTTCAATTGATCAGCTTAAAAATTCATTTCAAGATTTGGACAGAGTTCCAACTAGTATTTCTTTTGACGTTTCATCCACCTGTATTTGTGGTGGTGGTGGTGGTAAGTGTTCCCTTGAAGGTGCAGGAAAAGAATGGTTCCAGACTGGACAGCATGCAGAGGATGTAAGATTAATACAGCACATGTCAGATCTTCCAACATAGAGTTTGGAGGGGAGTGAATCAATGTCTTCCAGGAAACAGATCTTAAAACAAAACTCTTGGACAACAGCTCACTGTGAACCGACACAGGAATCAGGATTCAGGACACGTCAGTCACACACGATCAAGTGAGAAAAAGGTTCTGGCAACAACTCGGGAGTGCTGTGCCCGCCAGCTGAAAACATGCTGTTGTGTCACAGCAGGACCGCGTGCAGGATGTTGCGGTGTGTGGGAGAGGAGAGAGAGAGAGTAGAGAGAGAGTGTGTGGGGAGAGAGAGGAGAGTAGAGAGAGAGGAGAGAGGGGGGGGAGAGTGGTGTGTGTGTGTGTGTATCTAGTAGTAGTAGTAGTATAGTAGTAAAATAGTAGTAGTATAGTAGTAGTATTGTGAGTTAATTTTACGTCTTTCACAAACTATGTGATATTAGACAAGAAAGGAGAGATAGACAGGCAAATAGAGGGAGATAGATAGAGTTTGTTTTGTTGCATACAAGTGTGTGTGTGTGTGTGTGTGTGTGTGTGTGTGTGTGTGCGCACGCGCGCGCGGCGCGGGGTGTGTGTGTGTGTGGTGTTGTGGTGTGTGTGTGTGTGTGTGTGTGTGTGTGTGTGTGTATGTGTGTGTGTGTGTGTAGGAAGGGGGTGGGGCTGGGAGTGAGCGGAGGGTGGTGTACATAAAGTCAAAAACAATCAGACACACAAACGAAAAAACAAACAAACCTACACATACTAACAATATCAGATTAAAGCAAATATCTGACTGGACTACTAATCAAGCAGAGAGTAACTTTCAAAGCAAAATCAATATCAGAAAAAATATGACATGCCTGATAAATATGGCAGAAATGCCTTGAGGGCACACATTCGAACAAAACATAATCTTTGTCAATTTTGTTTCCCCGCATATGCATTTTGTTGCAGAGCTATATTTAGTTCTAAAAGCATCCAGTTTCAATCGATGGAATATTGAAACGAAGTTCGTATTGATGCATATCATAAATGTGCAGATTTTGGATGCTTTTGAAATGATCAATACTAAAAAGAGTGTGTGTGTGTGTGTCTGTGTGTGTGTGTGTGTGTGTGTGTGCTGGTGCGTGCGTGCTGCGTGTGTGGTGCGTTGTGTGTGTGTGTGTGTGTGTGTGTGTGTGTGTGTGCTGTGTGTGTGTGTGTGTGTGTGTGTGTGTGTGTGTGTGTGACGGGTGGGTCAATTGACACGTGACAGGGGGAGGAGGCGAGGGCCAGGGTGACAGGGACAGGTATCATTCGTTGTAATAATGTGAATAGAGTCAAGGTATCATTCGTTGTAACTAATGTGAATAGAGTCAAGGTATCATTCGTTGTAATAATGTGAATAGAGTCAAGGTATCATCGTTGTAATTAATGTGAATAGAGTCAAGGTATCATTCGTTGTAACTAATGTGAATAGAGTCAAGGTATCATTCGTTGTAATAATGTGAATAGAGTCAAGGTATCATCCGTTGTAATTAATGTGAAAGAGTCAAGGTATCATCGTTGTTATAATGTGAACAGAGTCAAGGTATCATTCGTTGTAATTAATGTGAACAGAGTCAAGGTATCATCCGTTGTAATTAATGTGAACAGAGTCAAGGTATCATTCGTTGTATAATGTGAACGAGTAAGGTATCATCGTTGTAATTAATGTGAAAGAGTAAGATCATGTTTAATTAATGAACAGAGTCAAGTATCATTCGTTGTTTATTAATGTGAACAGAGTCAGGGTATCATTCGTTGTAATTAATGTGAACAGAGTCAAGGTATCATTCGTTGTTATTAATGTGAACAGAGTCAGGTATCATCCGTTGTAATTAATGTGAACAGAGTCATTCGTTGTAATTAATGTGAACAGAGTCAAGGTATCATTCGTTTTTATTAATGTGAACAGAGTCAAGGTATCATCCGTTGTAATTAATGTGAACAGAGTCAAGGTATCATTCGTTGTTATTAATGTGAACAGAGTCAAGGTATCATCGTTGTTATTAATGTGAACAGAGTCAAGGTATCATCCGTTGTAATTAATGTGAACAGAGTCAAGTATCATCCTGTTGTATTAATGTGAAAGAGTCAAGGTATCATCCGTTGTTATTAATGTGAACAGAGTCAAGGTATCATCCGTTGTAATAATGCGAACAAGGGCAAGTTATCATTCGTTGTAATTATGTGAACGGGGACAAGGTATCATTCGTTGTGAGTAATGTGAACAGGGAGATAATTAAGTGAACGCCTACCGCTTTTCCAATCACTCCCAGGTCACACACACACACACACACACACACACACACACACACACACACACACACACACACACACACACACACACACACACACACACACACAACACACACACACACACACACACACACAAAACACACACCACACACTACTTGATTTTGTTTGTTCTTTGGTTTTTATGATTATGGTAATTTTGTACAATCGTTTTGATAGAATAATGATGCTTTGAAAGTGTTTGTCAGTGAATTGTTTTTGCGCATTCTTTATAATAGGTCGATAATGATCAATTTTAGTTTGTTTGTTCTTTATTATTATATGATTATTTTTGTGACGGCATCAATAAAAAGCTGTTGATC
>CM031607.1:340040-356496 GCA_018398815.1 Conus ventricosus
TAAATGGTTTTAATTCAGTTCAGGAAAGGTGAAAAAGGGGTGGAAGGGGAGGGATGGGCTCCGCTTTCCGTCACGCGTGCCCAAGACACAGGTGAACCCATAACAGGTTACAGTCTACGGATACTTTATGCACTTTTTCCTGTAGTGATCTATGTCACACACACACACACACACACACACACACACACACACACACGCCGCGCGTGCGGAAGCACTCACGCATGCACACACACACACACACACACACACACACACACACACACACACACACACACACACACACACACACACACACACACACACACACACACACACACACACACATACACACACACACACACACACACACACACACACACACACACACATGAATGCATGCACTCGCGCACGCACGCTCGCCCCAGAGTTCAGATATGCACATTGCAAGGGCAGAGGCGGTAAAAAAATGCTGCATAATGACATCGCTCTTATAGTTCTGGCTGTTAGGACTTTCCCAGAGAGTATAGTTCTAGCTGTTAGGACTCTCCCCGATAGTATAGTTCTAGCTGGTAGGACTTTCCCAGAGAGTAAAAGTTCTAGCTGTTAGACTCTCCCCGATAGTATAGTTCTAGCTGTTAGGACTTTCCCAGAGAGTATAGTTTCTAGCTGTTAGGACTCTCCCCGATAGTATAGTTCTAGCTTTTTAGGACTCTCCCCGATAGTATAGTTCTAGCTGTTAGGACTTTCCCCGATAGTATAGTTCTAGCTGTTAGGACTCTCCCCGATAGTATAGTTCTAGCTGTTAGACTCTCCCCGATAGTATAGTTCTAGCTGTTAGGACTTTCCCCGATAGTATAGTTCTAGCTGTTAGGACTCTACCCGAGTAGAAAGAAACTCGTGGAGAGCGTGGCAGCAGAGAGTCCTCAGAAGAGAAGCCCCCTTCAAGCAAGTGTTTCGGCCCTTATCTCCTGACACTCTAGGGGGGTTGGGCCACACCCGGTTTCATGACTCCGGATTTTCCCTGATAGTATAGTTCTATAGTGAATCAAATACGTTCTTATTTCGATTTACAACAATAGTCTGCGACAAAAACGTATTTCTTTATTGTGTATTATTTTGTGCAAAATTGTTTGGAGGTTGCCATCAATAACATCTTCCTCAATTATCTGGGGAAGAAACCACAAGCTGTGCGTTATGCTTCGCTATTTTGAATACAAAAAGAAAAAGATGTTTTGATAACATTTCTAAACAGAATACTGACTTATCCTCTGTTGCGACCTAATGGTTTATCCTTACACCTAAAAGCGACAGAAACCTTCTGTGAAATTTCCGTACAAATTTTGCCAATTAAAACAAAAACCGTGTTTTCAACTGCCTAGATCGTATTGCTGTGCACTCATTTTGTTTAGTGCACTTAAAACCAAAAATTCTGGCGTTTTATTTGAGATCTTGTTTGCTCAGTTTATTATGTTGAAGTACGTTTTCTGTAAATGCCCTCTCTTCTTATATAATTAACTTCCATTTACACGTCTCACAACACATTTATGAGTCCAACTCTTCTTAACCACAGGTTTAAATTATTCTGGAATACTTATACTTTTACTGATTTGCTACTGCATTTTGGTCAGATGACAGAAATTCGTTTGTTGTTTTTATTCCATTGCAATATTCGTGTAATGTAAAATAATCGATAACCCTATTTCTTTAATGTTCTTACTCTGCTCCAGCATATTATAGTGTGAAGTATCCACAGGGATCAGTTTTTTTAGACCCTATCGTCTTTGTCAATCATTACTACACTACTCTGTGTCCTTCCACGATGTTTCACCGACAGTTTCTCTGATAATAATCAACTCTATAACCCTGAGGTACACCCAGCTACCTGTCATCATTCAGAGCACTACTGACCTATCGTCTTGTACATTCATCCACACTATCTCGGTGACTTTCACGTTGTTTCATCACACACAGTTTCTCCTGATAAAAATCAACTCTATAAAAACCGGTGGGTTACACAGATCTACCTGTCCATTCATTCCAGAGCACTCTGTCACGAGTTTTGTCACGGAGCCTACGACGTCTCCGACCCAACCTAGGGTGGCGGAAATTACTAAATTTAATTTAATTGTCGTTTTGCTGTTGTCGTGTATCCGTCCTTAGTGGGGCTTGTGGTGCAGTTGCACTTGGTAAGTTTCAGCTCTACTTCGGTTTGCTTTCTCTCTCTCTCTCCTCACTAATTCCACCGACCGTGCGATTCATCCTGCAGGTTCACGGGTGGCCTGTACCTTTCCTCTCGAACTTTCTGTCTAACGGCCTCTCGCCTGTCCTTTTTACCTGTCGCACAGTGCTTCATTTCTGTTAGTTTGAAGTATGCTCCACTCTGTGGAACGCCAGCAAGGCATGATGGCCGCCATTGCTGAGGGAGGTTTTAGCTTCTTCACTCGAGCGGAAGATGTCCCTCAGGGAGCGCCTGCACAGTCTTGGTTCTTTCACCGTATCATCGAGAGTACAGTCAGTACTTTCAATTCCCTGCAGTCGGCCTGTAGGAGAGGGACATCACTTCTTCTGTTTCCGAATCTTTTCGCCTCTGTCCTCTCGACTGGACAGAGGTTCGAGAGAGTCGTTTGACCCGCCTCTTCGGGGCACCCACGGTAGCTGTAAGCATCAGTTTTCGTGGTCTGTTTGTTTTGGTTTTGTATGTTGTAGCCGGCTTAGTCTTCTCTTTTGCGCAATTTTCTTTTGTTTTCGAAATTGTAAGAGAAATATTAGTGTGAGAACCTTTTCTCTGGTTAATTCAATCTTTAACCTCAGGCCATCTAAATTTATTTCCAAAATTTCTTTCTCCTGTTTATGCATCTGGTGGATGCTGTATCGGTGGGGAAGTGGAGAGAACCTGGAGATTCAGGGTTTGGAACATGCATGGTCTCGCTCGTTACCGCCCCTGTCACATTCGCCGATCTTAATCTTTCGGCCACCGTCTGTTTGTGTTGCAAGGAGAACAGTTTTATGTTCGCGAGCGTGCGTAACGCATGATTATGTCGTTTGGGATGCGTGGTTTGGGATTGTGTTGTTTGGAAATGTGGCTATAAAATTTGACAATTACGCCATTGAATTAATATTTGCAAAGTGGTGACAGTATTAAGCGATGGTCGCTGTGTTGGTTTATTATTTCCTAAGAATGGAAAAAAAAGATAAAACGTGAGTGAGAGAAGGGTAAGATAATTCATATTGTTTTATAACCAGATGATTTAATGCAGTCCTTTTACCTGCATCGTGTGAGAATACCCCTTTGATCCGATGTTAACTGTGTGCGTTAATAACTTCCCCTCGCCCACATGCGAGTGGCTGTTAAGATTTTGGACAGCTTGGGTCAGACTGAACAGGACGGCGGGGTTCCCGTACCCTTCTTCCATCCTCCTACCTTCTTCATTCCCCTCCTTTTTCTACTCTCCTCCCACCTACTCCACCCCCCCCTCCCGGGCTACACCTGGAGCTAAAAAAAATACGACTTGATGGTGCCCACGAGCTTGTTAGAGGCCACTTTCCTGCTGAGACAAAACGAACTTGGATGGTGCACGTGCTGGTTGAGGCCACGCTCGGGGGGGGGGGGGGGGGCTGGCTGAGACCACGGTCTGGAAGGTGCCACATGCAGGTTGAGGCCAACGCACGCCCTGGTCGGGACCGCGGACTGGTAGATGAGCCCGCCGTATTGACTGGCCGGCCCAGACCCCCTCCAGGACCTCACCAGTATCAGCGCCTCTTTTACCCTCCCCCCCCCCCCCCCCCCCCCCCCCGGACGCGCTCTTACAACTGCTGTTTGTGAGTCGAGGGTGTCGCTTGAGCGACCTCCCTGGCGAGAATCGAACCCGGTTCGGAGCACGCTAAGTGCGACAGGGTGGCTCCCAGTAGACTTGACCGAGCAGGGGGTGGCGCACACCAGGGTGTTGGAGGGATGGATCTGAAAATATTTCATTATAATTGATTATATGTCATATGTGCTGGAAATGCTGTAATTGTTATTGAGTACGTCGTAATGGTGAAATGTTATTTATAATCGTGCATGTTGTGGTGTGTGAGTCTTGATTGTGATATGTGCCAATGTTGTGTGCGTAGGTGAGTGCATGATTGTGATGTTCAAGATGTGTGTGTTAGGAATGCAATTATGCTGGTGTGAATAAATGGGGTGTTGTATCGTAATCTTTATTGTGTGGTCTCTTGCTGGCGTGGATAGTCAGTCACTCCTACACCTCCCACCTAGACCGATCCCAGTCAGGGCAGACCACCAGGTGTCGTTCCGTGGACCAGTTGTGGGGGCCTCGTCCGGGATGTGAAGGGCACTGGCTGTCTCTCTCGGTATCGCGGAGTACCTGATTTATTTTTGTCGTTTTTTAAAATGATTTAGTCAGTTTTGTCGTGTTTGTTCGTGGGTGGTTGGGCTGGGTGACGCAGCGTTAAGGGAGTTCTTTTGGTGGCCTTAGGAACATCCCCCGGCGTGACTCGGGAGTCGAGGTGAGACCGAGGTAGTCACCGCGTCCAGACCTCCTTCCGCCGGGTACCCTCACGCAGGTACGGCCGTAAGTCTTGGCCATTCCTGTTGCCGCTCAGTCTTCCATTCTTTTTTGGGTAAAATTAGCCAGTTCTTTGTTTTTTTTTCCTCTACCGGTTGTTGGAGTACAGGTGTTGTATCGGACGCTAGTGTCTCTTTTTTTTCCTCTCTCCGGATGCCGTCTGCCCAGTTTTTTTTTTGTTTTTTTTTTCCGCCAGCCCCACCGCTGCACAGTTGCTCGTGCTGTAGAGCGCGGTGTTTCCAGAGTGTGGGCAGCCGGACATAGTTTTTTTTTTTTTTTTTTTTTTTTTTGTGAGCCCCACCGCACTGTTGCTCGTGCTGTAGAGGCGTGTTGCCAGAGTGGAGCAGGCCGGGAACTTGTCCCGCACACACGCACCACACACCATACACAACATATACACACGCCCCTAAAATATTTGTTTTTTTTTTCTAGTGGAAAATTGTTCTTTCCCCTGTATTTGAAAACCGTAAGGATATTGTTGTCAATGGCGACGTCCGGCGCAGGTGGTTTGGCGACGCGTGCGTCGAGAAGAAGGGTATTCAAAATGTTACAGTAGTCCCCTACTATTAGTACCAGATACTAGTCTTCGACTAACGGTAAAAACAAAAAAAAAAAAAAAAAAAAACCTTTTCTACTAATTCAGAGCTGTATCAAGTAGTCCAGTGAGCACTATTATACTACCTCTTCGCTGGGGGTGTCCTTCCTGTGATACCCCGACCTGGCACTTCCGTTTGGAAAGCGTCAGAGCATAGCGAAAGCAATTGTGGGCCTTCTGTTGAGTCACAGAAAACCGAAGCCGTCCTCTTCTCCAAAGCTTCTCCCCTCGTAAGGAGTATGCCCGGAAGACTTTCCTCATGGTAAGGTCGAGACCCAAGGGACGGTCAGACGGGTCATCCTCCCGTGGTCGGGATGGTGAAAAACGGTGTTCCCGCCCAGGGACATCACCTCCGTCCTGATGTTTCCTGGAGCGAACGAGCGACGGGAGGATGAGCCCTCCGTATGGAAGACATAGACCGGCAGGAAGCTCTGCGTAGGTAAGAGCGCAGGGAGGAGACTGCAAGACAGGAGCCCAGCGTAGGGAAGAGCTGCTCATCGTAGAGAGGAGGCTGCCAGACAGGAGGATCGCCGGTAGGGAAGAGGCAGCCAGGCAGGAAACCCTTCCGTAGGGAATAACTAGACGGATGGAGGCTCTGCGTAGGGAGGAGGATGGAAACAACTTCTTTTCGCGGTCTCCCGCATCTGTAAGTCAGGGGGTTTAATCACCAGCCGAGAATAGAGTTGAGAGGCCCCAAAGTTAAAGCTTCCAGAGTTCAGACCTAGTGAGGACAATGCTATGTACCTAGAGCAATTTTGACAAGGTTTCTAGTTCATAACCAATTGTCTAAGGAACAGAAGGCTATGCACCTTTTTCTTGGGTTATCTGGTTCTGCAAGGGAGTGTGTGCTCACTCTAAACGAAGGTGCTCTTATGCAGACCAATGCAGTTTGCTCTGCGTAAGCGGTTCCCCACCTTACCCCATAGACTACAGGAGGAATTATAGGTCCATGAAGAAGAAAAAAACGAACCTTCGTGCAGTTTGGTGATAGGCTGCGCAAAACGCAAGGGTACTGGCGTCAGTTAGCTAAGTTGGAATCTGGAGGTTCTGAATCTCAATGAACAGCTCACCAACACTGTGTCCCCAGAGTTGAGGATCCGGAAGGCGAGACAGCCCTCAGGATTTCGCGGCTGCGATCACACCGCTGAGGTGTTTGCTGAAGCTCGCAGGCTTATGGCATCGCCCCAGATACGTAGAGGAAGCCGCTACCAAGGATTTAGTAGCAATAAGGCGCCGACACTGCTAGTGGGGTGAACAAGGCATGCAGATCATCGGGATTTCAGCGCCCCGACTGAGTATTACTTTGATGTCGTCCTGGCCACATTAGGAAGATTGTCCTAAAGCCGCTGGTAGTCATGGGGCAAGTCCTTTCCAGCATCCTCGCGCCTCGGCTAACGTGGGTTCCATCCCAGCTTCTGGAGATTCCGAGTGCCCAGTGGTTTCACTCTGTTGATTTGGTTCCTCCTTGCGACACCATGAGGGATTCGGGAGCATCCAACGCTCTTTGTTGATAAGAATTAGTTCCCCTAAGCCCGGCGGGGCGCCAGTTTATTTTTACGATGTGAGGTTGGAGGCTGGTTATACCTCCACCCGTCCTTCCGTACTCGTTTCTATCTCCACCCCCTACTTCTGTGGGCGAAAAAAAAGTAATGGGCCATCGCGTGGAGCGACCTCTTATTCCTTTATCAATAGGACTACTATCACCTTCGCAGACTGACGCAGTCATTTCCGTGTCTACTGATTTCCCGTACAGGCGGGTGTGGGAGTCCCCACAAACGCGCCCCAAAGCTAAGAAGCAGGAACAGGAATTGCGTCCCGTTCTTTCAGCCGATCTCTGACAGGTTCTTGGGCAAGGGCGATCCAGCTAGCATTATCCGCTTCAGGCCAAGGGACTTGGATGTCAACGCCTTCGACAACTGGTGGATCGTCCTGCCGCTCAGTCTGTGCCCGACAACGCCAAGGTGACTTCAAGCTCCACAAGTGGATTACTCTTTAGGGTTTTCACTCGGGCAGATCGTGTGGCCAAACACTTGTGGTTCCCCAAAGCCTGAAGAGTCCTGTTCTCCGCAGGCCCAAGATTCCCCCCAAGGCAGGTCATATGGGGCTCCAAGCGGACTCTCGAGCGAGTAAGACAAGACTTCTTCAGGCCAGGGATGAACTCACAGGTTAGGCAGTACTGCCGCAGTTGCGATGTCTGCCAACGGACAACGCCTAAGGGTCGCTTGAAGCGTGTTCCCCTAGGGTCAGTGCCACGGTTGGGGAGCCATTCAGCAAGGTTGGGGTCGACCTGGTGGGACCCATTAATCCACCATCCATCGCGGTCACCGCTACCTTCGGTAGCGTAGAACTATGCGACTCGATGCCCAAGGCTGCCCGCTTAGGACTATCGATACCCCTACTTTGCTGAAGCTCTCCGGCAGATTTGGACACGCACTGGCGTGCCCAAGAAGAAGTACGGCCGGAAGTTTGTACTGGAGAGCGATCATCATCCTCTCCAGTGCTTGGACCGGATCCGGCCAGTCAGTCGTCGACTCATGAGTTAGGCAGTGGAACTGCAGAGTCATGCGTTCACTTTCCGTCATATCAAGGGTTCCTGTAATACGGATGCTGACTATCTTAGCCGAGCTCCGTAGTCAGCACATTGGAAAATCAGTCAGAGGGACACTTCCCCTCAACCAGGGTTATATCCCCTTTTGGTCTCTGTATCAGTGTAGTGACAGTTTTCACTTCAGTGATGTTAACGGTAGTGAATCACCAATGGTTCGGATTGTTACTTTCATGGTTGGAAGGTTTGCTTAGTTGTTTGATAAATGTAGTATTATGTATTTCCCTGTGTGATTCTATCGTAGAATGTTTGTATTGGATTCATCGTACTCTGTCGATCACAGAGAGTTGGGTTCGGTCCCATTGTTGTGAATTTGCACATGCGTCAAGGTTCAAAGGAGCACTGTATTCTCAGAGAAACAGATGCTTTTAGAAGGGGGTTTGTCACGAGTTTGTCACGAGGCCTACGACGTTTGACCCATCTAGGGTGGCGGAATTATTCATTTGTTTATTGTCGTTGCTGTTGTCGTGTATCCGTCCCTTAATGTGGCTTGTGGTGCGGTTGCACCTTGGTGTAGTTCAGCTCAACTTCGGTTTGCTTTCTCTCTCTCTCTCTCTATTCCACTGCCCGTGCTATTCATCCTGTAGGTTCACGGGTGGCTGGTACCTTTCTCTCGAACTTGCTGTCTATCGGCCTCTCGCCTGTCTTTTTACCTGTCGCACGTGCTTCATTTCTTTTAGTTTGAAGTAATGCTCACTCTGTGACGCAGCATGGCATGTTGGCCGCCATTGCTGAGGGAGGTTAGCTCTTCACTCGAGCGGAAGATGTCTCTGGGAGCGCCTGCTCCGGTCTTGGTTCTTCACCGTATCATCGAGGGTACAGTCGTATCTTCAATTCCTACAGTCGGCCTGTAGGAGAAGGACATCACTTCTTCTTTTCCGCACCTGTGCCTCTGTCCTCTCGACTGGACAGAGGGCAGAGAGAGTCGTTTGACCCGCCTCTTCTGGGTCACCCACGGTAGCTGGTAAGCATCAGTTTCGTGGTTTGTTTGTTTTTGGTTTGTTGTTGTTAGCCGCTTAGTCTTCTCTTTTGCGCAATTTTCTTTTGTTTTCAAAATTGTAAAAGAAATATTGTTTGAGACCTTTTCTCTGGTTAATTCAATCTTTAACCTGGCCATTCTAAATTATATCCAAAATTCTTTCTCCTGTTTATGCATCTGGTGATGCGGTAGTCGGTGGGGATGGAGAGAACCTGGTGATCAGGTTAGTACTTGCTTGGTCTCGCTCGTCCGCCCCTGCACATTCGCTTCGACTCGTATTCTTTTCGCCACCATCTGTTTGTGTGTGAAAGGAGAACGAGTTTTTAGTTCGCAGCGTGCGAACGCATGATTTGTCGTTCGTATGCGTGGTAGAGATTGTGTTATTTTGAAATGTGGGCTATAAAGTGTTAAAATTATACCATTGAATTATTATTTGCAAATGTGTGGCAGTTATAAAGCTATGGTCGCTGTTTTGATTAATTTCCTAAGAAGGATAATGTTAAGCATGAGTAGAGAAGGATGAAGATGATTTCATATTTGTTTTATAGCCTGTTAATTAATGCAGTCTTTTATATCTGCTTCGTGTGAGAAACTCTAATGAACATTCCTGATTTGATTGGTTACTGTGTTTGCTCAGTCTGTGTTGAGCTGGGGTTTTTGGTATATTTATAGACCTCCCCCCTCGCCCATTCATGCATGCTGTATGATATAACACATTGGGTCAGACTGTAACTGCCGTCTGGGTTCCAGTACCCCTTCCTTCTTCCTTCCCCCCTTCTTCTCCTCCTCCCACTAACGTCCCCCCCCCCCCCCCTTCCCGGGCTTCACCCGATTCAGGCCTGTTTTGTGCCACGTGCTGGTAAGGCACGCTTCTGGCTGGGACCCGCGACGGATGTGGCCACGTCTGGTTTGATGCCACGCTCTGGCTGGGACCGCGGACTGTATGGTGCCACTTTCTGTTGAGGCCACGCTCTGGCTGTGACCGCGGAACTGGATGGTGCCACGCGCTGGTTGAGGCCACTCTCTGTTCGACCGCTGGACTGGTAGAAAATCCCGCCGGCTTACTGCCGCCCTGATCCCCGTCCAGTACCTCCAGTAACAACGCCACGTTTCCCCTCACCCCGCCCCCCCCCCCCCCCCTCCGGGATGACTCGCTCTTCACTGCCTGCTTTGTGTGTCAAAGGGTGTCGGCTTGAGCGACTCCCTTCAATAACCGACCCGTTCCGGAGCACCTATCGATCAGGGTGCCGCCCAGTCGACTTGACAGAGCAGGGGTTGGAGGCACTCCATGGTTTGGGAAGGGAATGGGATTCTGGAAAATGTTTTATTTATAATTGTGTATATGTTATATGTTGATGAGATGTTGTGTTGTGATTGTGAACGTCGTATGGTGAATTGCGTATTGAGAGTGTGCAGTGTAATGTGTGTGGTTAGGGGATGGTGATAGTGCATGTGCGTGTGTTGAAATATTATTTTGCGATTGTGTGTGGTTGTGAATTAATGGGTGTGTATCGTAATCTTAATTGTGGGTCTCTTGCGGGACTTGTGAGGTCAGGTCACTCCCTTCAACTCCCAACTAACCATCCGTCAGGGCAGACCTCCATGTGCCGTCGTGACATCATGAATATGCCAACATTACAATAAAAAAATAACCTTTTGTCATGAATGTCAACAGGAACTAAATACCTATGTCATGAAAGATATGCCAACAGACAATATACCTACTCATGATATGTTCAACTGGACTATATACTATGTCATGAAATGCCAACAGGACAATATACTATGTCAGTACCATGCCAACATGAAAATAACTATGTCATTATATGTCAACAAGAACAATATAACCTATTTCAGATGATATGCCAAACATGACAATAATACCTATGTCAGATATGTCAACTAGGACAATAGGACAATACGATGCATTGAGCCACAACTGTTTATCTCGAAAAATTGTGTTTGACTTTTTTCATATTTTAGGTTTATTATACAGACTGTTTAACATTCTGAAACAAGGTTATAAACATTCATTTTTTTGGTTTATACAAAGAAACAGTTTTTGCCCTGTCCACATCCAACCAATTCTGCAGCCACAATTGAACAGCTAGCAGTCCACAGACTGTGGCCCCAAGAATGTATAAAGGGTAAATCCACCACTCTCAGGCCAAACTTTTTAATGTTAGCAGTTTTCAGTGTTGGCTGAGGAAATTCCCTGCAAGTGAAAGAGAAGGTTGGGCTATTAGATTACACCGCCCTGCAGTCACTTCTGTGGGAAAATCAGCACCGGGAAGCAGAATTCGGTCCAAGGAGGGGTCAGCGGGGGTTCAGAGGCTTGTTTCCCAAAATAAAGGGAGCGGTCCCTGGAGAGATGCTGGTGTAAACAAGTGTCTATATACCGCACATCACCGATTTTATTAACCGTTCAACACTTTCCTCACAAACGCATTCAGGAAACTTCATTATGGAGGGAGGAGTCTGCTTCCAACTCACTGACGTCGTAATTAATCATAAGTCACTTCACGTCTCTCTCTCTTATTCTCTCTCTCTCTCATCTCACCTCTCTCTCTCTCCTCTCTCTTGTTGTTTTTGTTTATTGTTTTTGTTTTTCAGTGCTCATATTGGCAGAATAGGCCTTTCCTAAATGTTTATCCCGAACCATGTTCACTCTCTTCTCTCACTCTTCCTCTCCTCTCTCTTGTCTCCCTCTCTCATCCTCTCTTCTATCTCTCTCTCCTCTCTTCTTTCTCTCTCTCACCCCCCTCTGTTTTGTTTTTGTTGTTTGTTTCCTCTCTCCCTCTTTCTCTCAAAAATAATAAACAAAATTAATGTACTTTCTATTTGTTTCCTTTTTACAATACCTTTTCCTTGATTTATTTTGTAACATTCATTAATTTGTTTACAAAAGTGTATAAATTGAACACATTTTCAAAGACGCACAGAAGCTTTCCTTGTAAATATTAGAAATAAAATGCTGTGGAATAAAGAAATATTGTAACTTCATTGTTTTTTTTCACCTTTACAGTTGGCTTTGCTGCTCATCCATATTGGAAATTCATTTCTGAAATAAATAGCAAAACACCGTTTGAAAGGAAGAGATTTTGTGAAGACTGTATACACGATTTTCACTGGTGCGTTAATTATTTCTTTTGTTCTCCAATCAGGCACCAAGACTGACACAGTTTGGTCAGATCTTGAAACTGATATGAGACCTGCTTACTCTCTTGACCAGCATGAGCCTCAACTTCTCATGGAACTTCACTCAAGGTATCGACCAATACCTCAGTATTGTTTGTGATTACAGACAGTTTACATGATATGAGGCTGAGGGTGGGAGTAAAGCCAGTGACTTGAATGTCTTATTGACAATTTTTTGTCTACGCAAATATAGTGTTGTGTATACTATATTGTTACAGTTTCAGATTGTTTTCCCGAGGCAGTGTCAATGGCGTGCAGATATCCCATATACTCACACCACATCTCCTATTTTAGCTAATGCCTTCAACGACTTCATATCCCAATGTGCATAAAGCCTCGGTGCATGCTTGGTATTTTCATGTTTCTGCAAAACTCCAAAAAACACTGACTTGGATTTCGGGATTTTCAACGTGCGCATTTGATCCTTCTGCATGCAGTAGGCACACGGACCTCGTTATAGTGCTCATCTGAAGGACTTGGGGAAGGAGAGGTCAGAAAAAATGGTAACTCCCGCTAAAAACGGACGGCACACCACCGGGACTCGAACCCGGACCACAAGATCACGATCTTGCGTCTTACCCAGTGGGCAACCGCCTCCCCTATACATAAATATAAAAAAATTTTTCCTAGCCACACCAATCCTGATGTGGCCCTTTAGTGCGTCGTTTGGCTATAACAACAATTATCTTAGTTAGCTCTAGCCACACTATATATACGATAATTTATATTGTATATCATAAAAACAGTTGAAAGAGTCCAGTTCACTGTGTATAACATGAAATGAGTTTTGATGAAAGCAGGTCTGTCAGAAGCTGATCAAACAGAAATAAAAGTCTGTCTTTAAATAAACCAGCTCATATAAAGCATTTCTTTAATGTTTCAGAGGGAGATCCACTGCCACTGCAATTACGAAGCCACAGAGAAGAAACCTTGTCAATGAACTGCTGTCTATCACACCAAACTTCTTATAGAGCGTTCTCTTGTTGGCCAATGGCCATGGTAGAAACCTTGTTTCCTGATGGAATTTTCTTTTTTTAAAGCTGCTCCATTCATCTGGACAACCACACTGCAACCCCTCTCGTGCCTCTCTGTGCAACATATTGAAGAACCGAACCTGCATGCCTACCTTGGCTTTTCAACCTGATGAAGGGTTGCACATGATATTGATCTTTTTGAAGTTTTGCAAAAACATCACTTGAAAAATGCGAAGATCAGGATTACGAAGGATGAGTACTAGTATCACCAGAGATGAAGCTACAAACAAGAGAAAAATGGAGAAAGGACAAAACAATTGTCACTGAATCAGGAGACATTCACACAGTCTCATTTGATATGGATACCCGTGCTAACAACCCCATGCTCCCTAGAAAGTCAAATTCATTATAAAAGAAAGTTGCAGTTTATACCCTGACCGAATCTCACTTTCAAACAAAGAAACTCATGCTTTGTTTGATATGAATGTGATGGAAACAAAGAACTGTGAAGTTGCCACCTCTTCGCGTTACATCCAGGCATTGCCAGAACACATCACACCCATGTCCAACTTGTATTCTGATATCACCTGTGGCGGACAAGAACAGAAATCAGTTTGTGCTGCTGCTCTTCATTATGCGTCAAAAGCATTGAGTCACATCCATATCATCGACCAAGAAGTTTCTGGAAATACGGCCATATCCCATAAGGAGGTGTGATTCAGTTACATGCACTATCGAGAAAGCGAAAAAGAATGCCTCCATTTCATTCCAGATCAATTGGCCATACAGTCATTGAGATGTCAAATCAAATTCCCCATAAACTGTATGCAGTTTATTCCCTTGAATATGCAGACTTTCTGGAATTCAAACATCTGCTTCACAACAATGAGGGAATCACCAAGACTGATATCACATGAACCAAATCATCTTTCTGAAGATTAATTGCTCAGTAACAAATGAAGAAGACACACTGAATTTCAAATACGGAATGACAGAGTGTTTTTCGAGCCTGAAATCAAGGGAAACAGCGTCGAGTCGCCAGCAAGCTGTCAGCAATGGCAGGACCTTTCTCAGCGTACAGCAACGTATCGTCTGCCTTTGTCTGAAGCAAAGAATAAAGACCTCCTGGACCTCTGCCAGCTAGGGGTTGTCCACACGACACCATCAGTTCTAACCAACGGCTGCCCCAGCGCCAGCACGGCTCCAGACATTCGTTTCAGAACCAGACATTACCGAGAATACACAGAAACCGAAGAATGATCTTAAAATTTTCATTTGAGTCAAAAATAATAAAGAATTTGACAGTGCTCCGATGTCTGTTTTCATCTGACAATAGGTGCGCTTTTTTGTTAATTGCAATCAATTAGTGAAATATATATGCTAATATTTACTTTCCTACTGTGGATAAATCCAATGACTATACAATGTGACAATTCTTTTTTTCTGCTGTTGAAAATCGTGAACCATTTTCTTCCCACTGTTGACCAAGCAGTGAAACTGAAGTAGATACAGTGAACAGATTTTTTTTCCTTCTGTGAATGATACAGTTAACAGTCTCTCTCCACCCACCGCCCACACCCCTTTTTTGAATAAACCGTTACTGTGACAATGTATACAGTTTTTCTTCTGTGGAAGTGAATCATCTGTGAGATTATTGGAGACAGCAAACAAGGTAGGCATGCACAATTTTGTATATGTGTTCATCTATTGTATATTTTTGTTTTGTTGGCATGACATGTGAATTAAAGTAGCTTTAGGGCTTATGGTTGCATCTCCTCTGCCTGTGTGTGTGTGTGTGTGCGTGCGTGCGTGCGTGCGGAGCGTGCCGTGCGTGCGTTCGTGCGTGCGTGTGTGTGTCGTCTTCTGTTCAGAGACTTTTTCCAGAAACTGTTGACGTTATTTTCTATAGGCTATTGTCTAACCTTTTCCTTAACAACAGCGCACACAAGCCTATCCAGTCCATTCTTTTCTATCAGGAGGGTTCCAAGCATTAATAGTGTAAAAAAACAAAATTAGCTCATGTAAAACACGGGTTTTCAAGAATTGTAAAACACTTGTTACACTAATGTATGACATGAATTATGTCAAACTTCCAAGCCACAACTATGTGTTTCATTCGGATCATTTGTTGCCCAGAATAACACATACAAAAAACTACTATTTTTTATACCACAACTGATTTTCTGTACATAACAGATTGTGATCTGAATATGTTCCATACAATGGAACATTTTGTCCATGCCACAAGTGGCTAGAAGCCATAGAAGACAGGTTGTATTCCAAACTATTACGGCAAACTGATATGAATGTTTCAGGCCACAGTCACTATCCCATAATCTGATCAGTGTGGCCTAGGATTTCAGCTGTTAAGGACTTAAACCGTTGAGTGCCACAACTTTCTAATCTTGTTAATAATTTGTGCTTCAAAAATTCTGGAAGATGAAAGCCTTTCTTTCAGACCAAGATTTTACTTCTTAAGATGCGTAATTATGTGGGTCCATTGGAGTTTTTTTTACCCTCATTTGTACACTTTAGAAACGACCATCTAGTGTTTTGTTTTTTTCCCAAGTTTGAAGTTCTGCGTCGCAGAGGTTGTATTTTCGAACCTGTGAAATCTTTAAGTGCCATTTCTCAAATGGCGTTTTTCAAGATAGACAGTTGTGGCTCTAATGCATCGAATATCCTATGTCATATATGTCAACAGACATATACCTATGTCATGATATGCCCAACAGGACAATATACCTATTGTCATGATCTGCCAACAGGACTATATACCTATGTCATGATTTGTACAACAGTACAATATACATACGTCATGATATGCCAACAAGTCAATATAACCCACGTCATTGATATGCCCCCATTTTTTTTGTTTCACAGACATAAACCCCATCTTGATAATGCCACAGACAATGATTAACCTATGTCATGATATGCCAACAGACATATACTATTGTCATGAATATGTCAACATGACAATATACCTTGTCATATGTCAACAGTAGTAGAAAGAAACTCGAGGAGAGCGTGGCAGCAGAGAGTCCTCAGAAGAGAAGCCCCCATTCAAGCTAGTGTTTCGGCCCTATCTCCTGAAACTCTAGGGGGTTGGGCACACCCGTTCCATGAACTCCGATGTCCCTCTGCTGCCCCTTTTTTTTTCCATCTGGAAACGAGCCATGGCTGGATTCGAACCCATGACCCTCTGGACATGCTCAATATTACCATGTCATGACAATATACCTATGTCATGAATGTCTGATATGTCAACAGGACAATTATAAACCTAGTCATGATAGTCAACAGGACTATATACCTATGTCATGAAATATGCCAACAGGACAAAATACCTATGTCATAATGTCCAACAATGATAATATAACCATGTCTTGAAAATGCCAACAGGAGCATATACCTATGATCAATATATGCCAACTGACAAATATACCTAGCATGATATGCCAACATACTAACCAAACCGATGTCATGATATCAAACAGGACAATAAACCTATGTCAGATATTCCAACAGGACAAGATAACCTATGTCATGATATTC
>CM031607.1:356596-379382 GCA_018398815.1 Conus ventricosus
GATCCAAATCAGAGAAGGATGGCGTCTAATAGAAAGAAAGAAGTGGGCTATTAGGAAAAGAGAAGAGAAAGAGGTGTAGTGACAAAAACACACCAAAGAGCTGTGGCAGTCTGTGTGTCGGGGGTGGTGAGAGGTTGTTAGGGCATGGGATAAATGCATCTGAAGAGACCGGGAGGCCAAAGAAAATGACTTTCTCCACAGTGATTACTCAAATAATGTTCCAACAACCAGAGCAGAAACTTGGCAAAGGCAAATGGGAGTAAACAGTTTAACCCCCACCCCCACACACACATGGTCATAAGCAGTGAACGACAGTCCAGTATGCAAGCACAACGGTTCACTCCCCCATTCCCCACCCCCATCCCCACAACATCCTGTCCAATGAAATATGATTGGCACCCAGCGCAGGTGACGGCTGAAGTTCCGTTGAAGTGTTGTCCCCCAAACTGGTCAAAACAAACCGTTGAAGTGTTGTCCCCCAAACTGGTACAAACAAACCGGTGAAGTGTTTGTCCCCCAAACTGGTCAAAACAAACCGGTGAAGTGTTGTCCCCCAAACTGGTCAAAACAAACCGGTGAAGTGTTGTCCCCCAAACTGGTCAAAACAAACCGGTGAAGTTTTGTCTCCCAAACTGGTAAAAACAAACCGGTGAAGTGTTGTCCCCCAAACTGGTCAAAACAAACCGTGGAGTTTTGTCCCCCAAACTGGTACAAACAAACCGGTGAAGTGTTGTCCCCAAACTGGTCAAACAAACCGGTGAAGTGTTGTCCCCAAACTGGTACAAACAAACCGGTGAAGTGTTGTCCCCCAAACTGGTCAAAACAAACCGGTGAATGTGTTGTCCCCCAAACTGGTCAAAACAAACCGGTGAAGTGTTGTCCCCCAAACTGGTCAAAACAAAACCGGTGGAGTTTTGTCCCCCAAACTGGTCAAAACAAACCGGTGAAGTTTTGTCTCCCAAACTGGTAAAAACAAACCGGCGATTACCGGTAAATGCATAGTCCTGCCGTTCAGTCGACGGAAACCACGTCAGATAAGTGTGCTCCACCCCACACGTGCCCTCGCCCTCTCCCAAATGGCTGACCCTGAGACAGGCGAACTGACCATGGCGCCTTCACCCCCACCTGGAATTGTGTCCCTTCCCAGAATGGTCCGACGTCTTTCCCCTCACGCGAAGCGTCCCCCCCCCCCCCCCCCCCCACCACCACCACCACCATTCCCTCACCTCCCTGTTGGGCTCGCCACTTTCCCTTATTTCCCCTTACGTGTAGCTCCCCCCCCCCCCCCCCCTCCCCCCCACCCCCCCCCCCCTTCCTTCACCCTCCGTTGACTGGCCTTTTTCCCCCAACGGTCCCCCCCCCCCCAACCTTCCTTATCCCTCCTTTTACTCCCAAGTCGCTTGCTTTTCCCTTCACAAGCACTTCCTCAAACTGAAGACAATATGCGGATGGATATTATGGGGTTGTACCTGAAGGAGGAAGAATGTGGAGGAGAGGGGGGGGGGAGGGGGATTCAAAGCCCACAATAAACGGTTCTGTGTGGCAATTTTGTCCCATGCTACCTTTGGGGTAAACGCCCCGGATCCATAGTGGTCACATGTCAATGTAACCCACTGGGTCAGCGCCTGACTCCCATAGGCCCATGCTACCACTGGGACGCACCTGACTCCATGGGAATAGTGTCCCAAAGTTCCCCACTGGGTACGCGCCCTGACTCCCATATGTCCAATGCTACCCTTGTACAGCGCGAACTCCCACGTTCCATGCTACCCACTGGACAGCGCCTGCCCCGTTGTCCCATGACCACTGGGTCCGCCCTTGACTCCCATATGGACATAGTGTCCAATTTTACCCCTGGGACCGCGCCGACTCCAGGGCCTGTTCCAGCTCCCCACTGGGTACGCCCCTGACCCCATGTGCCATGTGCCCCTGCACCCCACTGGGTTACAGCGCCTGACTCCCTTAGTGCCATAGTGTCCATGCTCCACTGGTACGCGCCCTGACTCCCATAGTGCCATAGGTCCCATGTACCCAGGGTACAGCGCCCTGACTCCTAGTGGCCATTGTCCCTGCTCCCATGGGTCAGCGCCCTGACTCCTAGGCCATAGTGTCCATGCTACCACTGGGTACAGCGCCTGACTCCCAAGGGGCCCATAGGTTCCCTCTACCCACTGGTACAGCACCCTACTCCCTAGGGCCTAGTGTCCATGTACCCATTAGTACAGCGCCTGACTCCTTTATGGATGTGCCCAAATGTACCCTGGTAAGCGCCCTGACTCCATAGTGTCCATGTACCCATGGGTTACAGCGCCCTGACTCCCATATGCCCCTGCTACCCACTGGGTACAGCACTCTGCCCAAAAGGCCATATGACCCTACTTACCCACTGGGTACAGCGCCCTGACTCCCATAGTGCCCCCATGCTACCCACTGGGTACAGCGCCCTGACTCCCATAGGGCCACAGTGTCCCAAACAAACCCACTGGGTACAGCGCCCTGATCCCATGTGGCCATAGTGGCCAATGCTACCCACTGGGTACAGCGCCTGACTCCCATAGTGTCCCATGCTACCACTGGGTACAGCGCCCTGACTCCCATAGTGGCCATCGTGTCCCATACTACCCACTGGGTACAGCGCCCTGACTCCCATAGGGGCCCTAGTGTCCAATGCTACCCACTGGTACAGCGCCCTGACTCCATAGTGGACATAGTGTCCCATGCAAACCCACTGGTACAACCCCCTGACTCCCATAGTGGCCTGGTGTCCAATGCTACCCACGGTTACAGCGCCTGACTCCCATAATGGCCATAGTGTCCCATGCTACCCCTGGGTACAGCACCCTGATTCCCATAGTGGCCATGGTGTCCAGTGCTAACCCACTGGGAAAACAAGCGCCCTGACTCCCATGGTGGCATAGTGTCCTATGTACCCAACTGGGTACAGCGCCCTGACTTCCCATAAGTGGCCATAGTGCCCATGCTACCCCACTGGGTCCCGCGCCCTGACCCCCAAAGTGGCCATTGTGTCCAATGCTCCCCACTGGGACAGCGCCCTGACTCCCATAGTGTCCCATGCTACCCACTGGGTACAGCACCTTGACTCCATAGTGGCCATAGTGTCCCATGCTACCCACTGGATACAGCATCCTGACTCCCATAGGGGCCATGGGTATCCTTTGCTACCCACGGGGAACAGCGCCCTGACTCCCATAGTGGCCATAGTGGCCCATGCTCCCACTGGGTCCCAGCACCCTGATTCCCATAGTGGCCATAGTGTCCCATGCTACCCACCTGGGTACAGCACCCTGATTCCATAGTGGCCTTATTTGTCCAATGCTCCCCACTGGGTACAGCGCCCTGACTCCCATGGTGGCCATAGTGCCCCATGCTACCCACTGGGTACACACCTTGACTCCATAGTGTCCATGCTACCCACTGGTTACAGCGCCCTGACTCCCATAGGGGTCCCATGCTACCACTGGGTACAGCGCCCTGATCCCATAGTGTCCCAGCTAGCACTGGGTACAGCGCCCTGACCCCATAGTGTCCCATGCTACCCACGGGGTTTACAGCACCTTGACGCCCATAGTGTCCCATGCAACCACTGGGTACAGGGGCCTGACTCCCATAGTGTCCCATGCTACCCACTGGGTACAGCGCCCTGACTCCCGTAGTGTCCCATGCTAACCCACTGGGTACAGCACCTTGACTCCCATAGTGTCCCTTGCTACCACGGGGTACAGCGCCCCGACTCCCATAGTGTCCCATGCTACCCACTGGGTACAGCGCCCGACTCCCTAGTGTCCATGCTACCCCCGGGGTGCAGCGCCCTGACTCCCCATCCCGCAGTGTGAGGCGCCTTCTGTGCACCTGGACCCTCTGTCACATCTGTTGATCTCAGCAAAAAGCCACTCGCCAATGTGCTTCTCTCAGAGGAAAAAAGAAATAGATTGCACACAATCTCTCTCTCTCTCTCTCTCTCTCTCCTCTCTCTCTCTCTCTCTCCTCCCCCTCTTTTCTCTGTTTTTTTATGTCTGTACATCTATATATAAATGGCAAATTCTGTCTGCGCGCGCGCGCGCCGCGGGGTGCCCTGCGGTTTCGTGTGTGTGTGTGTGTGTGTGTGTGTGTGTGTTGTGTGTGTGTGTGTGGTGTGTGGTACGCTATTGACCAAAAAAGGCTCAACCGATTGTTAATGATTTGGCAGGTACGTCTGTTGTGACCCGAGGATGGTTTTTGGGGTAATCTCTAAAAAAATAAAACCCTTAAAAACCGTTAAAAAATGTTAAACGGGTTTCAAAGACATCTTTTTCCTCTGCTTTCTTCAAATAGCCGTGTGACATTTCACAGGTACAGGATATTCTCGAAAATTAGAACCGTTTTTTGGCATTAAAAAACGTTATTTATAACATTAAAAACCGATAAAACACCAGACCCTATAAAAGAAACTGTTTAAAAAACCCCATCTTCTTGAAAATTTAGCAGGACGTCTGTTGTGACCCGAGGATGGTTTTGGGCTAATCTCTAAAATAATAAAACCCTTAAAAACCCTTAAAAACTGTTAAAACGGTTTCAAAGACATCTTTTTCTCTGCTTTTCATGAAATGGTCGTTGTGACAATGCACAGGTACGGGGCTACTTCTCGAAAATTAGAACCGTTATTTGGCAGTTAAGAAACGTTAAAAACACCAAACCCTTTGAAAACTGTTTAAAACTCGATCTTCTGAGGTTGGCGGCCACGAGAGTCATCGGATCGCCACCAAACTTGACATAAACCTACAGGAACATCCAGCGGGTAACATAGGGTCATTAGATAGTCATTATGACCATTAAATTTGACCGTTAAAAAACCGTTATTTTCCCAATTTAGGCTGTTCTTGATTAAATTCGGTATACATGTGCAGTTTTAAATGGCTAAAATGATATACAACTTTTACGAACCGAAATTTAAAATTGACCGTTAAAAACGTTATTTTATAAATTTAGAGTATTCTTGAAGAAATTTCGATATACATGTGCAGCTTTGAACGCTAAACAATAATATACAATTTTCAAGATCCGAAACTTAACATTGACCGTTAAAAACCGTTATTTTCTGAATTTCTAAATTTTTACCGTTCTTGATAACATTCCGTATGCACGTACAGTTTTAAGCGCTGAACAATGTTATGCAAATTTTACGAACCAAAACTTAACATTGACCGTTAAAAACCGTTATTTTCTAAATTTACCCGCTATTGATAAATTCAGTATGCGTATGTCCAGTAACGGTAAGAAATTTTGCAACATGAATGGGACAGGGTAGGGGATGAAAAGGGAGGAATGAGAGGGGCCAGAAAAATGATTGTACAGTGCAAAGCCTGATACACTATTTTTACATTAGACACAGACCCGTTGAAATAAACTACTTCTGCACAAAGTCTATTCCCACAAAATTAAGGGCAATCAGAGGAATGGGAATGGGAACAGTGAGTGCAGGCGGAAAATCGAGCGAGAAAAACATCTCGACATGCTAGGGAAGATCCAGAGGAAAGGGGCCAGAGGCAGGCGGAAACAATAGAATGAATAAAGAGAGAGAGAGAGAGAGAGAGAGAGAAGAGAGAGAGAGAGAGAGAGAGAGAATGTGTATTTGTGTGGGGGAGGGGGTGGGAAGATGTTTGGGGCGGGGGGATTGATTGTAAATCAAAACAATTAATACATGTTTGCCGTCACGTGAGTATCGCTAAGAATGTTCATATCCCGGGCAACGCCGGGTGCCCCTGCTAGTATGTATGTATGTATATATATATATATATATATATATATATATATATATATATATATATATATATATATATATATATAATATATATATATATAACAAACTAATAAATTCCAAGGATAAGTACCGAGCACCGTTCCAGCAACTTACAGAGCAGCTTGGTGTTGCAATGACTGCAAGAAATATTGAATTATATAAACAAAGCTTGCTCTCATGTCTTAGATTGAAGAAATAGGGGAGAGATACGCATACATATCTGCAGTGGTAGATGATTCTGCCTAACTAACAGTATGTGCTTGAGTGGGTGAATGGGAAAAATAAAATAAATGCTTCTCAAAATGAGCCTTCAGCCAGCTTATATTCTCCAAGGGGGAGAGAGACATCCACCACTTTCCGCGGTCACTGAGGAGAAACAACCAAGTTTCGAAATATCGGTATATGACCAGGAGTTATATGTTAGTGAGTTTCCCTCCCTATTGGAGGATGTCTCTCTCCCCTTGGAGAATATAAGCTGGCTGAAGGCTCATTTGTGTGTGTGTGTGTGTGGTGTGTGTGTGTGTGTGTGTGTGTGTGTGTGTGTGTGTAAGATAAGATAATGTTGCTTATAGCCCAGCCGACCGCAAAGGGCCACATCAGGGCTGTGTGTGTGTGTGTGTGTGTGTGTGTGTGTTGTGTGTGTGTGTGTGTGTGTGTGTGTGTGTATAAAAAATGTTTTTCTTATTGATGTGTTTAATTGTGTCAAATTAATGTAATTGTTCCTTATTGTTTATTGTTATTTTGAGGGCATAGTGTAGAAAAGCTTCCAGCTTATCTATTAACTTAAAGATTTCGAGTTTCTCTCTCTCTCTCTCTCTCTCTCTCTCTCTCTCTCTCTCTCTCTCCTCTCTCTCTCTCTCTCTCTCTCAGGGCTGGATGGAAAAAAGCGTGCATAATTGCATATCTCATCACCCTGGAAAAATAAAATTTCATTCGTTCGTTCTCTCTCTCTCTTCTCTCTCTCTCTCTCTCTCTCTCTCTCTCTCTCTCTCTCTTCTCTCTCTCATCTAAACACTGAGACAAAAATAACATCAGCATAAGCCTCTCGCTCTAAGCCTGAAAAATGTACACGTAGCTGAGCACATCAGCAAACATCGTGTTCTACGCGTAAGCATTGACGAACATTAAACATTGCAATCCCATGCCAATCACGTCTGCAAACAGTTGGCTCGCAATTGGTTTCTGCTAAATAAACTTGAAAATCATACTGCACAGACAGCCCAAAGTTATGTGTTCAAAGTGACAGCTTTCCTGCCACCCATAGTACATCCGCACTGCGTGTGAAGTGGCGCCACCCACTGTCCCATCAACACAATTCACTTTACAGTACACCTGCACTGTGGTGAAGTGGCGCCACCCACTGTCCCATCAACACCATTCACTTTACAGTACACCTGCACTGTGGTGAAGTGGCGCCACCCACTGTCCCTGGTGAAGTGGCGCCACCCACTGTCCCATCAACACCATTCACTTTACAGTACACCTGCACTGTGATGAAGAGGCGCCACCCACTGTCCCATCAACACCATTCACTTTACGCATGCATGCGCTGCTAAGCTGATTTCACCCGGAAAACTATTTGCCAGTCACGGACAAACAAACAAACAAACAAAAAGCAATACATTACAAGTAGACACCCAAACTTACCAACAATAAACTGGCATTTAGGTTCACAGTCCATTGAACATGGCATCATAGCAACTGAACATAACGATCCTAATATCTATCTTTTACCACGGGTGCACATAGATTCATTGAAATTGTTTCTTTTTTCTTGTATACCATCTATGGCGCTTCATAAATTTGTGGGCGAGCTGCTGATGAAGGCGAAAGCAAACAAACAAACAACAACAACAAAACATGGCACTTCCTTCCGGTGTCCCTCAAAGCCTGTCAGCAATGGCGGTCCTTCAGACAGACACGTGACCTGCTGCTTGAGGAACACGTATCACAGCGCCTGTGGCTGAATTCCACAATAGCTTACCATACAGTCATCTCTTAATCTGTGCTTCCCCTACCTCCTGCCCCCCCCCCCCTTCCCTCCCCCTTCTTTTCTCTCCCCTCCCTCCCCCTTCTTTTCTATCTTTAATTCATTTTATGCCTTGCTCTAACGGCGTTTAATCCCCAATAACGCTAAGAATATTGGAAAATGTGTGGGATTTTGTTGACACGTTTTTGTTGTTTGTTTTCTGTGTGAATGTTTGTTGGTTTGTTGGCTTTAATTGTGTGTGTGTGTGTGTGTGTGTGTGTGTGTGTGTGTGTGTGTGTGTGACCATCTTATTGCCTTGACTTCGCTGTTTCGTACAACATAGTAGAATAGCAAGGACGGACTGGAAGACTAAGCACTGCCTGTAATCTTTATCCTTGCATATTGTTAACGGGCTTTTTTTTGTTGGGGGGGGGGGGGGGGGGGGGGGGGGGGGGGGGGGGGGGGGGGGGGGGGGGGGGGGGAGAGACAGACAGACAAACAGAGACAATAAGACAGACAGAGACGGAAAGACAGACAGACTGAAAACACACATACACAGAGACAGAAAACAGGAGAGAGAGAGAGAGAGAGGAGAGAGGAGAGAGGAGAGAGAGAGAGAGGAGAGAGAGAGAGAAGAGAGAGAGAGAGAGGAGAAGACAGAGAGAGAGAGAAGAGAGAGACAGAGACAGAGAAGAGAGAGAGAGACAGAGAGACAGAGAGAGAGAGAGAGTTACAGGGGCCGTGGACACCGCTTCCTCCCCTTATTCCTTTCCCTCCTCTCTACCTCTTGGTTCTGCTCCGGTAAAAAAAAAAAAAAAAAAAAAAAGGTTCCGTTCCTAACCGCTTTCTTCCCACGGTTGCCGTGAGTGGCGGTGAGGGTGTCACAACACACAGTGTGCACTGTGGCCTGGTTTGTCGTCAGCTGTGTCTGCACAGCACGTTCAGCATACAGTGTGGCGGTGAGGGTGTCACTACACACAGTGTGCACTGTGGCCTGGTTTGTCGTCAGCTGTATCTGCTAGCACAGCACGTTCAGCATACAGTGTGGCGGTGAGGGTGTCACTACACACAGTGTGCACTGTGGCCTGGTTTGTCGTCAGCTGTGTCTGCTAGCACAGCACGTTCAGCATACAGTGTGGCGGTGAGGGTGTCACTACACACAGTGTGCACTGTGGCCTGGTTTGCCGTCAGCTGTGACTGCACAGCACGTTCAGTATGCAGTGTAGCGGTGAGGGTGTCACTACACACAGTGTGCACTGTGGCCTGGTTTGCCGTCAGCTGTGACTGCACAGCACGTTCAGTATGCAGTGTAGCGGTGAGGGTGTCACTACACACAGTGTGCACTGTGGCCTGGTTTTGCCGTCAGCTGTGTCTGCTAGCACAGCACGTTCAGCATACAGTGTGGCGGTGAGGGTGTCACTACACACAGTTGGCACTGTGGCCTGGTTTGCCGTCAGCTGTGACTGCACAGCACGTTCAGCATACAGTGTGGCGGTGAGGGTGTCACTACACACAGTGTGCACTGTGGCCTGGTTTGTCGTCAGCTGTGTCTGCTACACAGCACGTTCAGTATGCAGTGTGGCGGTGAGGGTGTCACTACACACAGTGTGCACTGTGGCCTGGTTTGCCGTCAGCTGTGACTGCACAGCACGTTCAGCGTACAGTGTGGCGTGAGGGTGTCACTACACACAGTGTGCACTGTGGCCTGGTTTGTCGTCAGCTGTGTCTGCTAGCACAGCACGTTCAGTATGCAGTGTGGCGGTGAGGTGTCACTACACACAGTGTGCACTGTGGCCTGGTTTGTCGTCAGCTGTGTCTGCTAGCACAGCTATTCAGCAGACGGCCACACTTCTGTACAGTCCACAGTCGATGTCACGCCAACCCCACTGCCCACCTTTGGACCACACCCACTGAAACATTTCCTTCTTCCCATCTCTCTCTCTCTCTCTCTCTCTCTCTCTCTCTCTCTCTCTCCTCTCTGAATAGGCAATTGGAATTCAACAAGTTATCATTTATGTTTACAATCTTGACAGATACTATGCCGTGTTATGTCAATGCCCTTTTAACAAGATCGAACAGCTTTTCTGGCTCGACGAAATCCTTCTCTTCCCCCCCCACGCTATACAAAACAAGCCTAGCTTACTCTGGACCATATGTCTTGACACTCACTTCCACCGAATCTACAAAATATGAAGACTTTAAAACTTTTCAAGGAACATTTGCATAAACATTTTATGTCTCAGTAATTTTATTAGTCGATTAAAATGATTAGCGCCCATTCGCAAAGTCTTCTGTAACCACACTTTGAATACATCGTCTAAACATAAAACCTACTCTGTTAAAATCGCTCATCCCCACTCCCACTCTGTCTACCATCCCTTTTCTCCTCCCCCTACCTACCATTCTCTCTTCCCCACCTTCTGTAGTTTTGTTTGTTTGTAAGTTTCCTTCTGTCTTAACCATCCCCCATCTCATTAGTACATTTATGAATAGTTTGCTTTTCATTGTAGAATTAGATTACAATGTTGCTATGTTGAATTGTCAGTATGAATGATATGTGTTGAAATACTGTATGCATGACAAGGACAGATTGAAAGACTTGGCTTTGGCCTAAAATCTCCATCCTGTGTATTAAAGATCAATCAATCAATCACTCTCTCTCTCTCTCTCTCTCTCCTCTCTCTCTCCCCTCTCTCTCTCTCTCTTCTTCTCCTCTCACACACACACACACAAAACACACACACACACACACCACATATGCACGCACGCATGCACGCACACACACATACACATTTTACATGCATGCATACAGAGAGAGAGTGAGCGTGACGAGAGTTGTGGGTGGGTAGGTGTGTCCTCTATGGAAGGACTTTGAATATTTTCTCTATGAGAATTATGTTAAAATTTCACCTCCACCCTCACTCTAACTAGTGGTGAAGGAGCAGCTTTCCAGTACTAGTCATCGAAAAGAATTTGTATTTTCCCGGGACTGTTAAAATACTCATAGTCTTAGAAGTGCTTGTTGCTCCGAGAGACAGAATTAGAGAGAAGTTCAAACTTTCAAGACTGATTGAACAACAAAGAACTGACACAAGTTTAAAATGTACTTTCACACATCAACTTTACTAGCTTACACACGGTAGGTAGTTAAAGTTAGTTTACAAAGGCATGTCAATTTTTTTAGCACTTTAGCGCATCAACTTCACTTGCTTACACCTGGGAAAGTAGTTGAAATTAGTCATAATGGACCGGGCTGTCCTATAGGCTGATTTTTGGTTCTCACTGTTTCATCATTTAAATGAGGAAAGTTCTGAATGAGTTGAGTTGAATTGAAGTCCACTTGGAATGATGGGACTTAACTAAAGTCGGAGAGGATACTTGATCTCTCTTTTGGGTAATGACTGATCCTGCTGTGTAGACCTGTTGCTGTAGTGCTGGGCTGTGGTGTGTCTTCACAACCTGTCTTGCCAGTGTATGTAGCATAGCCATGGTATGTAGCATAGCCATGATATGTAGCGTAGCCACGGTATGTAGCGTAGTCCCAGGTCTGCGATAAGAGAACCTGGTCTGTAGTTAAGTAGCTGAAAGTCTGGCTTGTCAAGTTCACACCTTTGCCTCTACCTTTCAAAGAGGTTTGATAACTCAGCCAACAAAGGATTACTCTAGTGCAGAGTTTCTACTATAAGTATCCATCTCCACTTTTGTTTAGAGGGTGAGTGGAGCTTACATAAGGGTAGGAGACAGTAATACAATGCTAATCAATTTCAGTCAAATAATTCTTCAATGTTTCTTATGAGTTAAAGTACATCAACTTGGAATACACTTAGCCCAAGTACAAATGTGGAGAAGACTTAAAGTCGTACACTACAAAGCATTCCAACAATCACCAGTATTTATAATTTAACTTAGCAGTTTTCACCTAGTACATGTATACTGTTTTTCTGATCAAAGTTTATCATTCAGTTATCGTCTTGACAGATAGAACTGCAAACTGGCAAAAGTCAGATTGTACTGAAAGAATAGTGGTCAGATTGTTAACAAAGAATCTTAACCACATGGTGATAGCTCTTACCACACGGTGGCAAGTAAATTACTACTACAGAATAATCATTCATCATTTTGATAAATGTCACAAAGTATTGGCACAAAGTTACACTGCTAAACCACATGGCATACATACAGTCAATGCATAGATTCAAAATGCAGAAACATAATTTCAACTTACATTTCTGGGAGAGTAGTGAAACTTAGACTCGGATATAGAGTAAGCAAGATAAGCATTCACTCTCTCTGGGTTCCCCTTCTGTCTTTCATGCTTCTCACACAGCTGGTCTGAAGAATAGTGAAGGAGCGACACTGTGTGTCTTCTATTTGTACGCTAAACTGTCAAATCAGGTGTCTGATCTGGCTGACAGGGTGTCAGTCAAGATGAGGAAAAGGGAGGGGGGGGGGGGGGTGGGGGTTCCTCCCACCACTCACAGAGGAGGGGGGTAACATTTTAGATCAGACCGAAGAACGAATGCTAATTCACAAAGCGCGGCAGAAGAACGCATGCTAAGTATCCAAGCACTGGTTAACACAATTTCGTCACACCAGCCCAGCACAGGACTGTCAGCTGTGAGTGGTGGATAAGGAGGGAGGGGGAAGTGAGTGAAGAGAGAGGGATTGGGCTCTCTGTAGTGTGCCGACTGTTAGTTGATCCCTGGTGTTAAGCTGGGTGGCTCACACTGTTCTAAGAGAGGGGCGGGGGAGGAAGGGGGGGGGGGGGGGGGGGGGGATGGGCAACATTGTTACCACGCAATGTAAATTTTTCTCTGTGTCACGCCGCCACATTGGGGGGGGGGGGGGGGGTTCAGAAGGGAGAGTGGGCATAGATTTGAAATCTATTCTGCCATTTGTGTTTGTACAGTTTGTATAGTTGGGACCCATCGGGTGAAGTTGTCAAGTGATTCGTCACAGTGATTCAGAGGAATCGGAAAGGAAACCTGACACGCACTCACACCCATCTCCACGATTTAAAAGGAACAGTAGATGTAGGGTAGATCATCTGACCATGATTGTTGATCTGCATGTCGCTGGCCACACCCTCACAACCTGTGCTCCGGCAGATGACAGAGAGAGAGAGAGAGATATAACTCAGATTCGGAACTCAGAAAATTTTAATTGCAAAGGCCACCGACCTATCTGCAATGAGGTCAAGAAACAAAAATGAAATCACACACATTGACGCTGTAACATTTCTACTGATCACGATCATTTACAAAACTTGCTCACACCAACTGTATAATCGTAAATTGAGTATACCAAACGATACATACAAAATCACACCTGTATGTAGCACTCTCCCAGACTCGCACAGCTTGCACATACAACTTCGCTCACACTTACAATTGCGCGTGCGCAAACACCACACACACACACACACACACACACACACATACACAAGCATACATACACACACACATACACACGCGCGCACACACACACACACACACACACACACACACACACACACACACACACACACACACACACATATATATATACACATTTTTTCATCATGATCCCTAAGTATACACAAGACGTATCGACCACGAAACAAGGTAAAACAGATAAATTTATGAAAACATATGGTACTCCTAATGTTCTCTCCCCAGTAACAATTCTTCTCTTTTCTTCAAAGCATAGAAGATGTACATCGCAAACAGAGCGAATTACGTCCCTTTTCTCGTTTTGCAGAGAGAGAGAGAGAGAGAGAGAGAGAGAAAGAGAGAGAGAGGAGAGAGAGAGAGAGAGAGAGAGAGAGAGAGAGAGAGAGAGAGAGAAGCACGTGTTGACAATATGGACACTGGATTTCAAAGGTCTTCTTCTGTGGACCCCAGTCTGTCGCTTCCCCTTCCCCTCCCGCCCCTACCTCTCTCCCCCTTTCCAATTCTTTCCCAAAGAATAAAACGACAGTTGAGATAGTCAAAAAGGAGGGGAAGATGCAGGGGGGGGGGGGGGGGGCGCAGTCTGTGACAAGGAGTGGTGATTAAAGCTTGGTCTGACACAACGCAACACTGCTGGACGTCTGCCCAATTCCTGCTGTGCAGCAACGCAGCACAGCACTGAACCAAGCAAGTGCTCTGTACCACGCAATCTGTTACAGTGACAGAGAGAACGGAGAGAAGACGAATGGGAATGACACACCGATAGAAAGACAGGGGAATGACATACCGATAGACAGACAGACAGACAAAACAGTCCAACACGGCCACGAGTCACCAGACCATGCCGTGCGTGGATAATGAAAAGACGAAGGCGTGTCGGATCAACGACAAGCAATTAACGGCGACACATCAACTCCTGCGAGACTATTAGCCTTACGAACTGCCCACGAACTGACGCCACTGCCGTCCTTGTCACAATACTGAAGGCACACGGAAGGCGATGGCAACCACTACTAAAGGGGAGGGCGGGAGGGGAGGGGGGCAGAAAGAGGAGGGTGGTGGTGGTGAAGGGACGGTTCATGCAGTCCTTGACATCCAACAAATGGTGACGTTGCTTTACAGATGAATGGCCAGCTGTCCGTTTGTTGCAGGACGCTTCAAGCATTTTCCGACGGGGGGGGGGGGGTGTCATAATAATTATGTGTGTGTGCGTGTTGTGTGTGTGTGTGTGCGCGCGCGCGCGCGCATGTGTGTGTGCGTACGTGTGTGCGCGCGCGCACGCGCGTGTGTATGTGTGTGTGTGTGTGTGTGTGTGTGTGCGCGCGCGCGTGTGTGTGTTCTTCAGGGAAGTGGTGTGTGTTGTGTCCAGGTGGTGACAGCAGGAAAAGCCCCATGCAGGGTGGGGCCGGTGTAGGAGGCAAAAAAGACTTCCAGGAAAAAAACACTGGGAGTGTATTTTTCCTAGGAAAGAAACACTGCAATCTCGGAAGGGGAGTGTTATTTGGGTACGTTTTGGGCCGTTATATTAGTATGGACACCGAAGAATACCTCAGATCGACAAAGATGGCAGCAAATCGTATCTGGGCTACAGACACAGAGATCATGGCAGCTGCCTTGCTCCTGAACACCACGATCAGCGTGTATACTCAAAGTGGAGATGAGAGAAGGTGGCTCGATCACACACCCCTTGGCAGAGCTGAAAGCCAAGAGAAAATTTATTTGTTGAACCTCTGTGGGCACTTCGAATGGGTTGTTTCATGCGAGTGTTAAACGTGTTCTTAAAGAATTTTAAAGAATTTTAGTCATGGAAGAATTAAAAGAATCAATTGAAAGAAAACTAGAGCAGTCTTTTTTTCCTGGGGTAGTGTTAATTTCCTGGGCGTAGTCATTTTTTCCTGGTGAAGGACTGTAATCTTCCTAGGAAAATAACACTCCTGTAGTGTTTTTTTCCCGCAGTGTTATTTTCCGCCGACACCGGTATGGAGCTGAACTGAACTGAAGTCGCCCCCTGAACAGCAAGCCTTCACAAAGTTGCTGTTACCGCTTGTGTCTGATGGTGCTTTACAAAGACTACCGTAAAAGAACAACATGTCCTTAAATATAAAAGCTTTCGCTATGAGGACGTAAAACTCAACGATTAACGATGGTGCTTTGCCACTGGGGCCGTCTGAGGTCAAGGTGTACAGATCGTCTATTCCTGTGGGGCCTTAAGGACTGTCTGAACCGTAGCCGATAGTAACACATGTCTGCATACTATCCGCAAACTACTTTTTACAGGCCATAAAAGAACCGTTAGAGTGGTTCAAGGCCAAAGATCAGACTACTCAGCTGGGCGCTGGCAAACATACATTCCAGCCACTCGTGGGGTGGTCTTTTGACGGTCTGAAAACCTTTGTCCAGCTGCGGTACATAGGTACCTGATACAGTTCTGGTACGTTCAGGGGCGACAGGAGAGGCTGAGATGGAATCCGTCTTCCATAACACCAGGCCGTGCTCCATACGGGGAACGCCTCACAGCAACAGGGGAAAATAGAAAAGAAAAGGAAGACAACGAAAATTTAAAAAAAACAACAGCAATAAAAAAAAAACGACGTAAAACGCTTTACAATCATGCTTCTTAGCGCGACGAATCTTCCTTGCTGATGCAGAAACATGAACAATCTTCTGTAAACAATATCAGGGATAGAAAAAAGTACACACACACACACACACACACACACACACACACACACACACACACACAACACCAATTCCTTAACTATTGATAAAGATATTAAATTATTACAGAGTGACAAAAACATTTTTTTTTATCTCTGCTGATCTAAATAGGAAATTAATCTTAATCACAGTCTTCATAATATACAAAACTCCTGGGGGAAAAAAACGAAATTAAACTTGCACCTGAACGGTATCTAGTTACATTTTATATTTGAAAATGAATTTTGACCTCCTCTTCCTAAATTTAAGAGAGAAAAGAAATGGGGAGGGTAGAGGGGTGGGGGGAAGCACCACTGAGTTTGTCCGAAAATGTAACCAGTTAACAAATGACAAACATAAAGTCACTGCCTACTCTTCTGGTCTGGACTACAGGGCCCATAGTCTAACGGTCAGAGCGCTCTCCTATGGAGACTACAGGGGCCTGTAGTCTAACGCTCACAGCGCTCTCCTATGGACACTACAGGGGCCTGTAGTCTAACGCTCACAGCGCTCTCCTATGGAGACTACAGGGGCCGTAGTCTAACGCTCACAGCGCTCTCCTATGGACACTACAGGGGCCGTAGTCTAACGCTCACAGCGCTCTCCTATGGACACTACAGGGGCCGTAGTCTAACGCTCACAGCGCTCTCCTATGGACACTACAGGGCCCGTAGTCTAACGCTCACAGCGCTCTCCTATGGACACTACAGGGCCCGTAGTCTAACGCTCATAGCGCTCTCCTATGGAGACTACAGGGGCCGTAGTCTAACGCTCACAGCGCTCTCCTATGGAGACTACAGGGGCCGTAGTCTAACGCTCACAGCGCTCTCTATGGACACTAAAGGGGCCGTAGTCTAACGCTCACAGCGCTCTCCTATGGACACTACAGGGGCCGTAGTCTAACGCTCACAGCGCTCTCCTATGGACACTACAGGGGCCTGTAGTCTAACGCTCACAGCGCTCTCCTATGGAGACTACAGGGGCCGTAGTCTAACGCTCACATCGCTCTCCTACAGACACTGCAGGGGCCGTAGTCTAACGCTCACAGCGCTCTCTTACGGACACTACAGGGGCCCGTAGTCTAACGCTCACAGCGCTCTCCTACGGACACTACAGGGCCTACGGACACGTAACAAAATAGATCACATTTAACATTTAGGACAGTAAAAACAAAGAACGAAAAATGACAGGGTCAGCGTTAAAAACCACACCAAGCAAGACTGTCATGGCAATATGAGACTGGTCACGCCTACTCGAACCACGCTCCTCTTTCAGTTAGGGTTAGTCTTAAAGGGAGGCGACTGCACGCCAAAGCTGAAACAAATTCTTCCAATTAAAACTGCATACTACCCACATCTCTCTCTCTCTCTCTCTCTCTCTCTCTCTCTCTCTCTCTCTCTCTCAGATCGCGGTAGGTTCACAGATACAACTTAATAATCCTTTTCATGCTTTGTCTCTGTAACACTTAAACGGGGAAGTGTAAGACTGCTCTGTATAGGACAGGTGAAGTTCGGACTGCCATCGATCGTGGTTCTACACTGCTCAAAATGCTTGTTGTCAATTCGCAACTTATTGGACAATTATCTTGTCATTAAAACAAAATAAAACAAAAACAACAACAACAACAAAAAACCGATTTTATGTAATTCACGCAACAAAATAACATGCGAAGAGAGAGAGAGAGAGAGAGAGAGAGAGAGAGAGAGTAGAGAGAGGAGAGAGAGAGAGAGAGAGAGAGAGAGAGAGAGAGAGAATACAACACCCGAGCGGGTCGCATAGCGTCATAGAAATAATCATTTGCACACATTTGTTGGCGAAGCGGAAGACCTAGCCTGTTTAATATGTATCCTACAAAGATCTGCAGTTTCTGGGGGGAATGGAATGCTGGGTTAATCTGAAGAACTGTGCGTGGACCATTTGACAAAGGGCCGACCACTTACACAGACAGCCCCGACTTTCCTTCAAGGGTGGGCTGCAAGTGGCTGGTGAGGAGAGAGGAGAAGAGAGAGAGAGAGAGAGAGAGAGATTACTGGCTGGTGATACTACTGGCCACTATGGTCAGAATGGAACAACACAGGTTGTCTTTGAAGACCCACGTTATTGTCCAATGATGATTTAACGGCCAACAGACCAAGCGGACCACAGACTACACACACGTTTTTGTCCAATGATGATTTAACGGCCAACAGACCAAGCGGACTATACACACGTTGTTGTCCAATAATGATTTATCAGACGAAAGATTATGCGGACTATGTGCTAGACATAGGCCTAGATAGTCGTTTAATGATGGTTTACCAGCGAAAAAACTATGCGGGACTATACACTCATCATCATCATTCTCTTGCCCATGATGGGCGTTAGAGGAGAGATGAGAGACACTCTCGAAGCAGCACCGCTATACACTACTGTGTCGTCTAATGATGATTTAATTCATAACAGACGGAAGACTATGAGGACATGTACAAGATGTAGGCCTACACAGTTGTCCAAGCGATGATTCCACAGAGGACAGACAAAGCGGATATATCTGCATATATGCACTAGACACACGTTGTCGTCCAATGGTGTTATTACAGTGGAAAGACCAAGCGGACATGCACTAGACACACGTTGTCGTCCAATGGTGTTATTACAGTGGAAAGACCAAGCGGACATGCACTAGACACCCGTTGTCGTCCAATGGTGTTATTACAGTGGAAAGACCAAGCGGACATGCACTAGACACACGTTGTCGTCCAATGGTGTTATTACAGTGGAAAGACCAAGCGGACATGCACTAGACACACGTTGTCGTCCAATGGTGTTATTACAGTGGAAAGACCAAGCGGACATGCACTAGACACACGTTGTTGTCCAGAGGTGTTATTACAGGGGACAGACCAAGCGGATATGAACTAGACACACGTTGTTGTCAGTGTTATTACAGAGGACAGACAAAGGGGATTATATGCACTAGACACACGTTGTTGTCCAGTGTTATTACAGAGGACAGACAAAGTGGATTATATGCACTAGACACACGTTGTTGTCCAGTTTTATTACAGAGGACAAAGGGGATTATATGCACTAGACACACGTTGTCCAGTGTTATTACAGAGGACAAAGTGGATTATGTGCACTAGACACACGTTGTTGTCCAGTGTTATTACAGAGGACAGAGAAAGTGGATTATACGCAATAGACACACGTTGTTGTCCAGTGCTATTACAGAGGACAAAGTGGATTATATGCACTAGACACACGTTGTTGTCAACGGTGTCATTACAGAGGACAAAGTGGATTATATGCACTAGACACACGTTGTTGTCCAGTGTTATTACAGAGGACAGACAAAGTGGATTATATGCACTAGACACACGTTGTCGACCAGTGCTATTACAGAGGACAGACAAAAGTGGATTATATGCACTAGACACACGTTGTTGTCAGTGTTATTACAGAGGACAGACAAGTGGATTATATGCACTAGACACACGTTGTTGTCCAGTTTTATTACAGAGGACAGACAAAGGGGATTATATGCACTAGACACACGTTGTTGTCCAGTGTTATTAAAGAGGACAGACAAAGTGGATTTTATGCACTAGACACACGTTGTTGTCCAGTTTTATTACAGAGGACAGACAAAAGTGGATTATATGCACTAGACACACGTTGTTGTCCAGTGTTATTACAGAGGACAGACAAAGTGGATTATATGCATAGACACACGTTGTTGTCCAGTTTTATTACAGAGGACAGACACAGGGGATTATATGCACTAGACACACGTTGTCCGGTGTTATTATAGAGGACAAAGTGGATTATATGCACTAGACACACGTTGTTGTCCAGTGTTATTACAGAGGACAGACAAAGGGGATTATATGCACTAGACACACGTTGTTGTCCAGTGTTATTCAGAGGACAGACAAAGTGAATTATATGCACTAGACACACGTTGTTGTCCAGTGTTATTACAGAGGACGACAAAGTGGATTATATGCACTAGACACACGTTGTTGTCCAGTGTTATTACAGAGGACAGACAAAGTGGATTATATGCACTAGACACACGTTGTTGTCCAGGTGTTATTACACAGGACAGACAAGCGGGATTATATGCACTAGACACACGTTGTTGCAGTGTTGTTACAGAGGACAGACAAAGTGGATTATATGCACAGACACACGTTGTTGCCAGTGTTATTACAGAGGACAGACAAAGGGGATTATATGCACTAGACACACGTTGTTGTCCAGTGTTATTACAGAGGACAGACAAAGTGGATTATATGCACTAGACACACGTTGTCGTCCAACGGTGTTATTACAGAGGACAGACAAAGTGGATTACATGCACTAGACACACGTTGTCCAGTGTTATTACAGAGGACAGACAAAGTGGATGATATGCACTAGACACACGTTGTTGTCCAGTGTTATTACAGAGGACAGACAAAGCGGATCATATGCACTAGACACACGTTATCGTCCAGTCATGATTCCACGAGGAACGACAGGCGGTCTGTGTTCTAGAAACGCGTGGTTTCATATATGCCAAGACAAACAGTTTCAGTCTCACTACTTGCATCACAGAAATCACCAACAGTGTGTTTCAGTGTCACTACTTGCATCACAGTAATCACCAACAGTGTGTTTCAGTCTCACTGCTTGTATCACAGAAATCACCAACAGTGTGTTTCAGTTTCACTACTTGTATCACAGTAATCACCAACAGTGTGTTCAGTCTCACTGCTTGTATCACAGAAATCACCAACAGTGTGTTTCAGTTTCACTGCTTGTATCACAGTAATCACCAACAGTGTGTTTCAGTCTCACTGCTTGTATCACAGAAATCACAACAGTGTGTTTCAGTCTCACTACTTGTATCACAGTAATCACCACAGTGTGTTTCAGTGTCACTTCTTGTATCACAGAAATCACCAACAGTGTGTTTCAGTTTCACTGCTTGTATCACAGTAATCACCAACAGTGTGTTTCAGTCTCACTGCTTGTATCACAGAAATCACCAACAGTGTGTTTCAGTCTCACTACTTGTATCACAGTAATCACCAACAGTGTGTTTCAGTGTCACTACTTGTATCACCAACAGTGTGTTTCAGTCTCACTACTTGTATCACAGTAATCAAGCCAATACCCACAGACAGGAGATTTAACAAAACTGCCAAAGCCTCACTAATACTACTGACTGGTGGTTTTCATACTATAAAAAAAAAAAAAAAAGGTGTCAAGACACGTCTGATTCAGGAGATAACGAGGCGCGCGGAGTGCTGTGGCCAGACCTGGCAGTGGCATTACAGGTCCAGAAATGACCACAGCACTGACCATATAGCACCTCCATAGTGGGCCTCCGCTGCCAGGCATGGAACTCGTTTTCTAATGAGCTGACCATCTGTGGAGAGCAGTGTGCTCCATTCTCAGGCCGACTGTCCCACAGACTTTGACTCTCCCAGTAATTTACACTGACTGACATTCCGAAGCCACTACAGTCACCACACAATCAGGAGAAACTGCAGCTTACTTAGGCCTACACAGGCAGTACAGCGCGGCTTCAATCGTCACGTCTTATACACAGCTGGCTCTAATAGAGTAAAACACAGTAATGGCGTATACAGAAAAACAATATACTACTGCCAAGTTTCTTAACAGCCAAGCGGCTTTTCTTTTTATTCTTCACGAATGCAAAACTGTCTGTGAATGTGTGGAGGGTGGAAGGTCAGTGAGTGAGTGAGAGAGAGAGAGAGAGAGAGAGAGAGAGAGAGAGGAGAGAGAGAGAGAGAGAGAGACAGACAGACAGAGACAGACAGACAGAGAGAGAGAAACAGAGACAGAGAGAGCATGAATGGTGGAGGAGGAGAACGGGGATGGAAGAGTAAATAGAGTGGTCAGCTTTGTATCACCTAAGGCTCTGTAATTCCTTTCCAATTCCACTCTAACTGAAAGCACACACATTCCATTACCAATTACTCTATAAGTTTTGCTAAATGACAACAAAACCCGCACGCGTGCGCGCGCGCGCGCGCTTACACACACACACACAACACACACACACACACACACACACACACACACGCACGCACGCACGCACGCACACACACACACACACACACACACACACACACACACAACACACACACACACACACACTGAAGGGGATTGAAACAGCTTGTGTGCTGGCCATCAGCTGAACAAAACGCAGCCCCGCGGAGCAATGCCTGTGTCGGCAGTTATCGACCTCTACACCTTTTCCCCTTCCTATCTGCTCATTGATCTGCCTGCGCCCCCCCCCCCCCCCCCCCCGGCGGCGCCCTGGTGAGACCCCCCACCCCGCCCTCGGCACCAGATGACGTACACACCTTGTGCACAGCTCAACACAGACAGCACCTCCCCCCCCCCCCCCCCTTCCCCACACACACACACACACACACAACACACAACCGGGCCTTTTCGTTTGGGACCTTTCTCTCTCTCTCTCTCTCTCTCTCTTCTCTCTCTCTCTCTCTCTCTCTCTCTCTCTCTCTCTCTCTCTCTCCCCCCAGAGCGTCCCCTACAGAAGGCGTTCTAGATTTATCAGCCTCCAAAAATCCTACTCATACCTTCCCATCCTCGTCTAACGCACCTCATAGCGCTGTTTTTCATAGAAATCCTAACGTCCCTCCTGATAATCAATATCGTCTTAGCCCCTCACACCATGGAATAGATAACATAGCGCCCCTCTTTCACCCCTATGCGGAGCACTTACTTCGGGCCGCTTCGCATCTGTTGTTTAATCAACAGTCATGCGAATTATCACCCCCCTACTTGCGTTTGAGCACATTTCGTTAAGGCACATTCCACGTGCAAAGCATAATCGTTCTCAAAAACGTACAAGCTGGTTTTTGTTTGGTT
>CM031607.1:379482-411758 GCA_018398815.1 Conus ventricosus
GGTACTAAGAACGAGGCCAGAACGCCCTTCCCTGAGTATCACTTCTTGGGATGCACTGTGTTCCCTGTTCGGACATGAAAAGACTTGAGCTAAGTTTATTTCTCTCTGTGTATGGGTGGTGTTTGGTGATGCCTGGCGTGTGGGAGACATTCTGTTTGGCTGTGAGATTTGTGAGGGTATATGAGTTTTTCATGAATTGTGTAAGTGTGTGAATGTTGATGAATATGCTTGTGTGGCTGAGATAGACCCTGTTCCTCCTTCATTTAATTGTTTCTCCCCTGTCCTCTCTTCTTTCTTTATTTTGGGATAGATTAGTGGTTGTTTAAATTTAGTTGTTCCCTGGGCCAGGGTGTGGGGGTCTTTTGTTGAGTTATTTTGTCCATTAAGTAATCTTCTTTTAGGTGGCTGTTCGTCTTCTATTTTCCTTCTTTTCCAATTTATCTCTCTATCCTCCCTCTTCTTGATAGTCGTCCCTTCTCCACTAGGTGTGAATGAGATATTTTCATTAATTTATAAATTGCTTATTTAGTTTACTGTTTTCCCCACGAGTGGTTTGAGTGTGTGGTCGGTGAGTGTTGTGCCCTGCCTGTCCCTCCTCTCCTCTTCCATCCTCACATCCTTGATACGTGGACCTTGACCGCGACACTTTTTGTTTGTTAAATGGTCCGGTTTGGTATCTACTATGATGTTGGCGGTCTGTGTGTGGTTATATGTACACATCCACATCCGCACACACGTATGTAAACATATACGTTCTGTCTCTCTCTCTCTTTTCTCTCTCCCCTCTCTTCCTCTCTCTCTCTCTCTTCTCTCTCTCTCTCTCTCTCTCTCTCTCTCTCTCTCTCTCCTCCCCTCTCTCTCTCTTCTCATTCCCTCCCTCCCTTTTTATCTCTCTCGTCTAATATCACATAATTTTGTGAAAACACGTAAAATGAAAGTACTACTACTATTACTACTACTACTACTATCTCTACCTACCTCCTCCCAACCCTCTCTCCGCTCGCTCGCTCGTTCTCTGACTCTTATTTTTCTTTGTCTGTCTGTCTGTCTCTCCCGAATATACATATTCTTGATGAGTAAGAAAATGAACAACCACGGACAAACAAACATTTCAGACAAAGAGGGGAGGGGGGGGGGCAAACAAGACGTGGAGGAGGAGGGGGAAGGAGGTGAACGCACTCACCTCATCCTGCGCCAGCGGCCTGGCCAGTCATGTTGATTTTCTGCACGCAAAAGACAAATCCCAGTTCACTCAAGACGTCGGCACATTGGACTACGTCTGGAGAGACTCTCTCTCTCTTTCTCTCTCTCTCTCTCTCTCTGGGTGGGTGGAAAAAAGCATGTGTAATTTGTTTATCTCATTACCCTGGTGAAATAAAATTTCGTTCGTTCGTTCGTTCTCTCTCACACATCTGTATCCGGATCTCTCCCTCTCGACAAAGAGAAACAGAAGGACTCGTGACTTTAATGTGAAGCCTCCAACCTATCCACATGAGACACGTAACATGAAAAAGTTTATGATATTGAGAATGAATGATTTATATAGAAAAATGTTCAACAAGGGTGCTCATTTGGCGATAACAAAAATAGCAAACTTACGTTTTATAGCATTTCATTTCAGCTGTTCCTCTCTAAACCGTAAAGCGTGATGTCCTTAAACACAGCAACACCTCTCATTATGACAGTACTATCGTTTTGCAATAGCGTCTTCAACTGGAGAGGAAAACTATCTTTATAGCATTTATGAATATATTTTTCTCGTAATTTTTTGTCACTTGGACATGTATTTCGGTTTCTTCTTCACTGCAAAATGGCAGGTGGTTATTGCTGTAGTATCGGTATACTTTTCATTTGTTCGAAGCTCATTTACGCCTAATCTGACTTTTGTTAATTCCCTTCTGAATTTTGTAATTGTGATATCATATAAGTATTTCTCAGGCTGATGGAGTGATTTAAAGATCGGTAGACGGTATAACGATCACTACCTTCTAATTTATTGTGCCAGTCCTGTTTAAAAACAGTCTGCCATTCTCTGTCTAAACACTGATAAGAATGCCTTCATCTCCCACTCCTCCCGTTATCCACACTCCTGAAAATCCATAGGAGTCAAAACAATGTTTTATGTCTAAAGCCCAGTTGGGGGATTTTCTAACTTCTTTCAATTCTTTTTTCGTATGCTTGTTTCGGTATTCGGTTTTTGGGGTCATTTTTCTTTCTTTTTTTATATCTTGAACCAGTATTTCACTGCCCGTAAAGTACTATCAATATATAGAGGGTATCTGCCTAGCTCACCATAAACAAGAGTATTTGGCGTCTTTTTGCCAATTTCCAAGAACTTTTTACAAGCAAAAGAGATGTATACGTTCTATTACTTTAAAACGTGTGAGACCCCATATTTCTGTTGAATATAATATCAATGGTTTAATCTGTGCTTCAAATAATTTAAAGAATACTGACATACCATATTACCCAGGCTGTACATAGTTTTCAAAGTATCTCTCACTTTGCTTTTGGCTCTTCCTGCAAACTCTGTAAGTGAAATGTATATAGACAATTTTGTCGTTAAGGTAAATCCTAGATATTTATAGCTATTTACGACTTCTATTTCCTGCCCTTTGTAGTGCCATTTTTCATGTTTACTTAGATACCCACCTTTTCTGAAAGCCATTATGTTTTATTGCAAATTTAATGTTAACCCAAGTAGATCAGATGCCTGCTGCAAGTTTCTAATCTGATTTTAAAGTCCAGAGGGAGTGGAGGAAATTAAAGCGATGTCATCTGCGAATAACATATATGAAAATTTCACGTAAACCTGGTAGAAATTGGTACCCATGCTTCCCATTTCTAGTGAGTGCATCAGCAACATCAGTTAAAGCAACGAAAATCAGGAAGATAACAACCCTGCTTCCTCTGGGAGAGAGAGGAGGAGAGGGGAGAGAGGAGGGGAGAGAGAGAGAGAAGAGAGGAGAGAGAGAGAGAGGGGAAATTGATGATTGATTGATTGATCTTTAATACCCAAGGATGAAGATTTTAGGCCAAAGCCTAGTCTTACCAATCTGTCCTTGTCATGATACATTATTTCAGCACAAATCATTCATACAGACAATTCAACAACAACATGATAATCTAATTCTACCAATGATAACCCAAACTGCTCATAAAAGCACTAATGAGATGGGGGGATGGTAAAACAAAAGGAAACTTACAAGCAAACAAACATACAAACACTACAGAGAGAGAGGGGTCAGAGGAGGGGGGGGAAGAGAGAAGGTAGGTAGGGAGGAGAAAGGGATGGTAGACAGAGTGGGAGTGGGGATGAGCGATTTAACGGAGTAGGTTTTTAAATTTGAGACGATTTATTCAAAGTATGGTCACAGAAGACTTAGCGAATGGACCTAATCATTGTAATCGAATAATTTAACTACTGAGACATAAAATGTTATGCAAATGTTCCTTGAAAGGTTTTTAAGTATTCATGTTTGTAGATTCGGTGGAAGTGAGTTCCAGCATATGGCCCCAGAGTAAGCAAAGGCTTGTTTTGATAGATCATGCGTGGGTAGGAGAAGGAATTTCGTCGGAGCCAGAAAGCTGTTCGATCTTGTAAAAAGGGCTTTGATATAACATGGCATAGTATCTGTCAAGATTGTAAAACATAATGAGCCTTGTTGAATTTCCAATTGCCTATTCAGAGGAAGTATGTTCAGCGCTTTTAGTTTTCGTCTGTTTGTTAGAGATACAGCTGGATGGAGTAGCTTTGCTGCACGTCTATGGAGGGGAATTCAGCCTTTTTTGTGGACGTCACTACTGCCGTCCCCCACTGTTGGGGCGTAATTTATACGTGACCATTATGTGTGCATTGAAGAAAAGTTTAAGCACATTACTGTTGACGTAGCGCTTTAATTGAGATAACAGGAAAAGGTGTTTTGGAACTACCTTGCATACGTTATTTAGATGAGATTGCCATTTCAATTCTTTATCTATCGTTAAACCCCAAAACACGATGCTCGTCACCTGCTCGATAGAAGTGCCATTCAACTGAAGTTTTAGGCAAAGAGGATCAACTGGGGTTTTTGGCGGGTAGCTATTAATCATAGATTGGTTTTGGCTGGGTGTATGACCATTGAGTTTGAATGACACCAGTCTGACACGTCGTTTAGACTTTCCTGGAGAGAAGTTTCTATTGTCTGTAGATCATACCATTCGTTTGGAGCGACGAGTCATCAGCAAATAAATCTGTCGTGACCTTTTCACTGATACGGACAATGGTAAATCATTGATGAAGATGCAGAATAGTAGGGGGCCTAGTACAGAACCCCTGTGGGACTCCATGTCTGACAAAGTCTGAAGTGGAGGTTTTGCCATTAAGCGCCACATACTGAGTCCTATCGTTCAAGTATGATTGGAATAATGAGATTGTCGGGGTATGGTTCAAGTAGACAGATAGTTTCTTTAGAAGAATGGAAAGATCAACAAGATCAAACGCCTTTTTGAAGTCAAGAAAGACAACCCCGTCATTTGTGATTGGTTCATATTTTTAAAGCCAGAGTCACACATTCCTGTAATGCTGTGTGGCAGGAATGATTAGATCGGAATCCAGATTGGAGTGGGGAAATAGTTTTGTTTTTCTCCATGAACTGAGATACGTGGTGTATGTGTTTTTTCAAGGGGTTTGGATAGGGAAACGATAGTAAGGATATAGGTCTGAAATTATTTGGATCCGACAAATCATTTGATTTTGGAAGGGGGGTTACTTTGGCGTTTTTGAACGCGTGAGGGAAAACATTAGTTCAAAAGGATAGATTATATATGTATGTAAGAGACTAAACAATGTAAGGTAGAGCGAGTTTGAGAAGAAATGTGGGTATGTTATCAGGACCCATGGATTTTACCTACTTCATGTACAGCAAGAAGGGAAATTTAAAATTGAGTTACTGGATCCAGTTTTTGTTGCAAAATGATATTAGGGAAGTCGGGCATGTAAACTCATTTGGTGCTCTTTTAGTCTGTGAAGCTTGAGTAAGGGTATCTGATATGACAGAAAGTGGGTATTAAAATTTGTTCCGGGTGATGTTAGTTGCTTGAAGTTTTTGAATTTTAACGCTATATGGCGTACACTCGTGTTTAATGCCCTCCAAGAGAGAAAGAATAGAGACAGACAGACAGACAACAGAGGAGCAGAGCCAGAGAGACAGAGATACAGAGAGCGAGAGAGAGAGAGAGAGAGATAGAGAGAGAGAGAGAGCGCTGGCGAGAGAGAAGAGAGAAGTGGTGATAGATAAGAAGAGAGACACTGACACAGTTTAGGACCTAAGGACAACACCTGTCATGTAAAGGGCAACCAATGGCATGATTCCACTAACACCGACACAACACGTGACGCCGCTGACAAAGACGGATTCCAGTTTGAAATAGCAAGCACGCTGCCTTCAAGAATTTCAGTTTTATGAATTGACCTCTGACTGGAGAAACTACAAGACTTCCAGAGTGGACCAGACCGAGACTGTGAAACATCAAGACTTTCCAGAGTGAACTGACCTGTGACTGTAGAAACATCAAAGAACGTCGAAAGAGTGAAACAGACCTGTGACTGGTGAAACATACAAGACTTCCCCGAGTAGAACTGACCATGACTGTGAAACATGGGAAAGAAGGCCAGTGACCCCTGAACTGACCTAGACTTTGAAACATGAAATGAAGACCCATGACCCCTGAACAGACCTGTGACTGGTGAACATGGAAATGAAGGCCCTTGAAACCTCAGAACTGACCTGTGACTGGTAGAAACATGAAAATGAATGCCAGTGAACCCCCTGAACTGACCCGGGACAGGTGAAACTTGGTAAAGAAGACCCATATGACCCCTGAACAGGACCTGTGCAGGTTAAATATGGAAATGCTACCATGACCCCTGTAACTGACCTGTGACTGGAGAAAACATGTAAATGAAGACCCTTTACCCTGAAAACAGTACCCTGTGACAGTAGATTAAAGATGGAAATGAAACCCTTGACCCCTGAACAGACCATGACTTGGTGAAACATGGAAATGAAGACCCTATGACCCCCTGAACTGACCTGTGACAGGTGAAACAAGGTGAATTACGGCCCTTGCCCCCGAACTGACCTGTGAACGGTGGAAAACATGGAAATGAAGGCCCCTTAGACCCCTGAACTGACCCTATGACTGTGAACGATTGTAAATGAAGTGGCCCAACCCCCTGAACCCTGACTGCCCAGTGACAGTTGAAACCTGGAATGAAGTCCCTTGACCCATGAACAGACCTGGGACTGTGTGAAACATTGGAAATTGAAGTCCCTGACCTCCTGACCAGACCAGGACTGTATGAAACAAATGGAAAAGACGGCACAATGACCGCCTCGGGTATCCACATTTTCCAGCCAACAGACTCCCGCTAGATAATCCAAGCAATTTGTGTGTTATTCTAGACTCACTGCTTCCTTTGAAACAAATGTTTTCCTGAAATGCTTTGTTCTCTTTTCCATAGCTATCATTCAGATTGCTTTGTTCCCTTTTCCTTTGCAATCCTACAGTGGCTTTGTTCCCTTTTCATTGCTAACCTTAAATGGCTTTGTTCCCATAATCTTTGCTAACCTTCAATGGCTTTTGTTCCCTATTCCTCTGGCTATCCTTCAATGGCTTTCTTCCCTTTCCTTTTGCTATCCTTCAATGGCTTTGTTCCCCTTTTCCTTTGCTATCCTTCAATGGCTTAGTCCCCTTTTCCTTTTTTATTTTTATATTTATGCATCCTACAATGGCTTTGTATCCCTTTTCCCTTTGTGCCAACCTTCATGGCTTTGTTCCCTTTTCCTTTAAATCCTTCAGCGGCTTTGTTTCCCTTTTCCTTTGCTATCCTACAATGGCTTGAACCCTTTTCCTTTATGTATCCTTCAATGGCTTTGTTCCCTTTACCTTGCTATCCTTCATGGCTTGTTCCCATTTAATCCTTGGCCTATCCTTCATTGGCTTTGTTACCTCTTCCTTGCAGTTCTTCAATGACTTATGTTCCCTTTTCCTTCCTTTGCTATCCTCAGTGGCTTTGTTCCCATTCCTTTGTCTAAACCTTCAATGGCTTGTTTCCCTTTTAAATTTGCTATCCTTCAATGCTTTGTTTCACCGTATCCTTTGCTATCCTACAAAGGGATTTGTTCCCTTTACCATTGCTATCCATCAATGGCATTGTTCCCTTTACCATGCTACTCCTTCATGGCTTTGTTCCCATTTCCATTGCTAATCCTCAATGGCTTTGTTCCCATTTCCTTTTCTATTGCTACTCGCTTCAATGGCTTTGTCTCCTTTTCCTTTGCTGTCCTTCAATGCTTTGTTCCCTTTATCGCTTCCTTTGCTATCCTTCAGAGGCTTTTGGTTACCCTTTTCCTTTGCTACCATCAATGCTTTGTTCCCTTTTAATTTGCTAACCCTTCAATGGCTTTGGTTCCCTTTTCCTTTGCTATCCTTCAATGGCTATTGTTCCCTATTCCATTGCTATCCTTCAATGCTTTGTTCCTTTTCCTTTGCTAACCTATACATTTGCTTTGTTCCCTTTTCCAAGCTATCCTTCAATGGCTTTGTTACCTCTTCTTTTTATTCCTTCAATGGCTTTGTTCCCTTTTATCCTTTGCAATCCTTCATGGCTTGTTCCCTTTTCCTTTGCAATACCATGGAATGGCTATGTATTCCCTTTACCTTTGCTATCCATCAATGGCTTGTTCCCTTTTCCTTTGGCTATCCTTACAATGGCTTTGTTCCCTTTTCCTTTTGCTAACCTTCATGGCTTTGTTCCCTTTTCCTTTGCTATCCTTCAATGGCTTTGTTCCCTTTTCCTTTGCGATCTTCAGTGGTTTGTTCCCTTTTTTCCTATGCAATACCATCAATGGCTTAGTTCCCTTTCCTTTGCTATCATGAATGTCTTTTGTATCCCTTTTCTTTGCTATCCTTGAATGGCGTTGTTCCCTTTTCCTCTTTGCTATCCTTCATTGGCTAGTTCCCTTTTCCTTTGCTATCCTTCAGTGGCTTTGTTCCCATTTTCCTTTGCTATCCATCAATGGCTTTTGTTCCCTTTTCTTTGCACTGATCCTTCAGTGGCTTTTGTTCCTTTTTCCTTTGCTATCCCTTCAATGGATGTCACCCGTTTTCCCATGGCGATCCTTCAGTGGCTTGTTTCCCTTTTCCTTTGCTATCCTACAATGCTTTGTTCCTTTTTCCCCTTTGCAATCCTTCAGTGGCTACTTTGGGAGCCAGCTGCCTGCAACGTTCCTCCAATTTTCCCCCCATTGGTTGAGAACATCACACCATGTTTGTCTGGGAGTTTGATGTTAGATACATTGGAAATGTCCGGCCACAACCGCCATTGTTGGTGTTGTAAATGTTAGATATGTCAGTATGGCCACAGAGACTGTAGACAGAGAGACACAGAGAGCCAACCATAAAGACAGGTCAGTGAACATGGAGGGGTCAGGAAGGTTGGAAGGAACAGGAGAAGTTTCACCAAAAGCTCTGACCCCCCCCCCCCCCCCCCCCCCCCCCCCCCATCCCTCGACCGCCAATCGTTCTCCTAATCCCGAGGGATCAGCAGAGTCCAATCGGATGGTCCGACATATTTAGGGACACTAGGCCCTTGACATGCCGCCGACTGTCTCACACCTTCCACGTTTGGCTCGTCTATTAGGGAGAGGAAGGGGAGGGGACCACACACATACACACACAACATACACACACATCCACACACACGCACACACACACACCCTTACAACACACACACACACACACGACCTCCACACCCACTCGTCACACACATACACACACATCCCAAACACACACACACACACATTCCGCCCCCCCGCCCCCCCCATACACACCCACACACACACACACACACACACACAACTACACACACCAACACACACACAAATCACTAGCCGCATTCGCTAAACACAAGACACATACGCGCACCCACGCGCGTGCAATCATTAAAACCTCCCGCTCTCTATCACACACCGCACACAAACACAAACACACACCCACACTCTGCACGACACAACACACACACACACACAGCACACCACACACACACACACACACCTCATGGACGGCACATCCATACAAAGCTCACACAAACATGTTACGTCCACCCCCACCCCCCCTCCTTCTTCCTACCTACCCCCTTATCCACTGCTCCCACCAGTCCTCCCGAGTCTCCCCTCCCCTAGCTCCCCCCCCCCCCCCCCCCCCCCGAGGCACACCCCCACCCGTTTCACCCAACTACGCGCCGCATACCCTGGGCCGATATTAACGGGTTAACCTTATTAACGCTTAGATGATATACGCACCACATTGGGACCCACACTTTTACAACAAAATAATTTCACTTTAATTAACGGAAGTTCGATGAAAAATGAACTTGAAGATGTAAAAGCACATGACAAACTGATGTTACGTCGTTATCGACGTCATCGTCGTTAATCGTCGTCATCGTCTTTCTCGTTCGTTCTTCGACGCTATCATCACCAGACTGGCCATCCTCCATTGGGAGGAAGCATGCAGACAATGGATTTGTAAACTGAGGGAGCACTCAGAGTCGATTCCGATTTCAGATTCATACTGTTCTGTAACAGTTTCAAACGCCATTCAACGGCTAGTTTAAGACCTAAGGTACAGTCAATATACCTGTTCGCACAGTAAGCGAGTATCGCGCAGTAGAAGGTAAGGGGAGGTAGGGGGAGGGGGGGGGGGACCGGATTACTGCCCTGGCTAACACTTGCTCAGAGCACTGGTAAATCGATTACACAGCGAGGTATTAAAGAAAAGCAGAGAAGAAGAAAAGAAGAACGGAGGAAGATGAGAGACAAGAAGAATAGAGAAACATGAAGACGAGTAGGAGAAAAAAATGTAGTGTGAGAAGGAAGAGCAGAGACCGGAAGAGGAAACCGGACGGGTAAGAGGAAGAGAGGATGAGGAAGAGGAACAGAACAAGAAGAGGAGGAGCAGTAGGAGAAAGAGGAAGAAAGAGAAGCAGGTGGAGAGGATGAAGAAGGAGGAAGAAGAAAACGACAAGTAGGAGGAAGGACAATGGAAGAAAGAAGAGAACGTGGAGGAAGAGAAGGAGGAAAGAGAGGCAGAGCAGGAGAATGACATCGGGGAAGACCAGGAATAGGAGGAAGGTAGGACGGAAGTAGAAGAGGAGAATGACGATAAGAGGAAAGGAAGAAGAGGCGAGAGAAAGGAAGGTATGAGGATGAGCAGGAAGAGAAGAAGGAAGAGAATGAAGAAGAGAAGAGGAAGAGAAGGGAAAGAGGAGCAGAGGAAATGAAAAAAAAGACAAGGAAGACGTAGTGGAGGAGAGAGGGAAGGAGGAGGAGGAGGCGGAGAAGGAGGTGGAAAAGGAAGGAAAGGACAGCCGATGAGAGTACAAGGAAGAAGAGAGGGATGAGGAGGAGGATGACGACGAAGATGATGAGGAGAATGAGGATGACGAAGACGAAGGGAAGGACGAAGACGAAGAAGATGAGGGATGAGGATGACTAAGAAGATGACGAATGGTGAGGATGAGGATGACTAAGAAGATGAAGGAGGAGGAGGAGGATGACGAAGAATAAGATATGAGGATGAGGATGGAACGAAGAAGATGAGCCAGAGGAGGAATGAGGATGACGAAGAGATGATGAGGATAAGGATACAAGAAGATGAGGAGGAGGAGGAGGAATGACGAAGAAGATGAGGAGGAGGAGGTGGATGACAAGAAGATGAGGTGAGGAGGAATGAGGATTGACGAAGAAGATAGGAGTGATGACGAAGAAGATGAGAGGAGGATGACGAAGATGTAGAAAAAAATGAGTTGACGAAGAAGATGATAGGAGGATGAGGATAACGAAAAAGAATAATGAGGAGGATGAGGATGACGAAGAAGATGATGATGAGGATGTACGAAGAAATGATGAGGAGGAGAGGATGACGAAGAAGATGAGGAAAAGGTTGACGAAGAAGATGAGGAGGATGCGGATGACGAGAAATGAGGAGGATAAGGATGGACGAAGAAGATGAGTGATGAGCATGACGAAGACGATGAGGAGAGGAGGAGGATGACGAAGAAGATGAGGATGACCGAAGAAGATGATGAGGAGGATGAGGATGACGAAGAAATGAGGATGAGGTTTAACTGAAGAAGATGAGAGAAGGATGAGGATGACTAGAAGATGAGGGATGAGGCTGACGAGAAGATGAATGAGGAGATAACGATGACGAAGATGACCAAGGATGAGGATGAAGATGATGAGGGATGACGAAGAAGATGATGAGGATAGGATGACTGAAGCAAAGATGATGAGGAGGATAGGTGGACGAAGAAGATGAGGAGGAGGAGGAGGATGACGAAGAAGATGAGGAGGAGAGGAGAACGAAGAAGATGAGGAGGAGATGACGAGACATGAGGATGAAGAAGAAGAATGGAGGGCGGATGAAGGATGACATAGAAGATGATGGATGAGGGAGATGGATGACGAATAAGACGAGTAGGAGGAGTGAAGGATGACGAAGAGAGAAGGAGGGACAGACGAGGAGTAGGATGAGGAGGAGGGAAAGAGAAGGTAAAGAAGGTACATTGGAGAAGTGTAACGCGACAGCCTCTCGACGCAAAACACCTGAGACCTAAATCTGGATTTCCTCATAGACTCTCCGCATCTTTTATCGTTCCCCTAACCAAATTACGTCACAGCTCTTCCCGTATCCGTTGACGGCAAAATATTGTCCAGCAGCACAACTACGCCAACTTTAAATCATATTTATACACATACCGAAGCAGTTTCAAAACAACACGTCAGCTGTATGTATATTATTTTATTTTATCGCGCTGGGGGTCGAATCCCACAGAAGTAACATCAGCTTTTCTACAATGCATCAAAGTCTTCAAGTGTCATTGCTAAGCATCGTCGTCAAGACATATCTCTAAATGAAAAGACGGAAAAGAAAAAAGACAGTTATAGGAGACGTGGGAGAAAGCAGCAGCTAGTCAACGGGGAAATAATCGGAACTCAAGAAGACGTTGTATCTTGCATATACCGCAAGTCAGCGGAGGAACACAGACGTTGAGAACATCGAATCGATCAGTCTCAACATATACCGTGGCCCGGGTTCGTGCTGCAAACCACGTATCGAGCGCGCAGAGGACCGACCCTGAATCGGACATCTAGGGACACTGGCACGCTGGTGTCGCTGGCGGCCGGGAAACTCTGGGCATGCGCTCGGTGCTCCACCCTTTTACCAGTTGAGTCTAGTCACACTCCTTATATTATTATATTTGTTTATGTAGACTAAGGTAGTCAAGGGGGGAATTTTGTTCAATTGGTTTATTGAATGGATGTATAGTTTTTGGTGCGAAGATTGTCGCACGTATATCAAAGTCCATATGTTAAAATATTTTCATATCCCAAGTTTATTGTTCGGTAACACAGTTATGGCCGATGTGGTTGGGCTTGATTCATTGATATTACATCTTCATTGCAGATGGAGGAGAGTGCGCCCTGGGGTGGAGTGGGGGTCATTCTCATTTCATGTATCGTTCCATCTGCATCTTTCTTTTTATTTATTATGTCATCGTACCGCAGTAGACACATGCAGACATGGCACTACGCACTAGGTTGTGTGCATTTGTGTGGTCATGTCTGTCTTTTCATATTAACAAATAAAATACACAAACAAGTCTGCTGCGGGGAGATTACTCGTGGAATAGGACACTGATGCCACTTGCTCCTGTGCAGGGGGTTGCTGCTTTTCTTTTTGTTTTTTTTTCTTCTTTTGGTTCTTCTGATAACCTCTACCTGAAGTCTGACCGACTGGACTGCCGTGGACGTTGACGCCTCTTGGGGTCTATCAACTGGAGTGTCTTGGACGTGGCGCCTCCAGAAGAGCAAGACGGGTCAAACCATCACGGTCAAAGTCGTCTGGGAGAAGACAACGGACATCGAAGGGTTACGCGAGATATAAAGATAAGAACACTGCAAGACATCATACCATATAATAAAAAAAAGGAATAATATTCATGATCACGCACACAGACATACACTCCATCATTTGTGATTGAAGATTGTTGAAATTATATTTTCTTTGAATCCGACGTGAAGTGTGGGTGTTGAGTTGTCGGCGAGTTCCTTGAGCTGAGGCGAGTTGTATATCAGCACCCCATTGGTGTGACCTATTGGTGGCAGCGTTGGGTCCATTGGATCCCCCAACTCGCCCCTCCATCAGCTCGGACCTTGTCGACAGTTTTTCTTTTCTCCGCTTCACGGTGGATGCGGGAGGTTGGGTGGAGCCCAGTCCTCTCTAGGGTGTGCTGGCTCCATTTCTGCATACGTTAGGAAGTTTTTTCTAAATTTATCCAATTCATCTTTATTTCATAACAAAGAATTTTCAGAAAAGTTATTCGATAACGTTGATAAATATCTTTGAAAATTCTTGAAAGTAATCAACTCAGTGAATCTAGTAGTAGGTATCAACCCACTGGTAATATCATTTCTATATTCATACAATTGTAAATCCTGAGGATAGGATTTGACCATATTTGTTATTGTTTGACTCATACAGTCGAACTCGGATTGGAGAGGGGATCACGTGCCCTATACCGGCAGTGTGATACAGGTATTTGTGTAACAAGTGCACTGCTGTTTAAGTGAAGAGACATTGATATTGTGTAGCTCTGTATGTAAGTTATAGAAGTTTTGATATTATCGTATTGCATTGATATAATTGTTCGTTAAGATGCCAAGAGGTCAAGGTCAGGCAGTGTAGTAACGGCATCTCAAAGTCAGGTCACTATGGACCGGTATTTGTTATGTTCAAAGCGCAGGGTGAAGCCCTTGGATTGAAAGACGGCGATTTGATCGAGTACATTGAAAAAGAACGTGCAGCCGAGCGCGAAGAAAAGAGATTGGCTGCCGAGCGCGAAGAAAAGAGATTGGCTGCCGAGCGCGAAGAAAAGAGATTGGATACCGAGCGCGAAGAAAAGAGATTGGCTACCGAACGCGAGGAGAGAGAACGTGCAGCCGAGCGCGAGCATGATTTAGAACTTAGACGCATTGAATCCAACGTGCGTATCAGTGCTCACCAAAGCAGTATTGGCCAAGCACAATGGGTGTGCAAAGTGAAAATGCCATTCTTAGAAGATTGCGATGACATTGAAGCGTACTTGACTCAATTTGAACGCGTTGCGACCTTGAACAGATGGAACGAGGATGAGTGGGGCACGAGATTAGCGCCTCTCTTGAAGGGGGAAGCTAGGGATGCCTATGTCCAAATTCCAGTCGAAGACAGTGCCGACTACAAAGTGATAAAAAGTACACTGCTAAAACGGAATCAGTTGAACGCGGTGATTTACCGGAAGAAATTCCGTAGTGCGAAACCCCGCGACGGCGAGGAGAATAATGTATACTGGGAAAGACTCGATCACATGCTGAAAAGATGGATCGAAATGTCTAGTAAGGAAGAAGAAAATCTCAAAGAGATGCTTATCGTGGAAAAATTCCTGGAAACACTGCCTATGGATAAGGCGCGTTTCATCAGGGAGAAAGCCCCTCAGGAAAACAAGAAGTACTGGATGCGGCTGAGCTCTTTGACGAGTCGAGATTGGCTAGAAGCGACTCATCAATGGCAGACTAACAAGTTCTAGAGGTCAGCAACTCCAGACTACAAATAAGAATCAAATGGAAGGTCGTGGCAATATTTATGATAATAGGAAGCCACCAAGAAGTGATACAAATCCGGCAGAAGGAAGGACAGAGGTGAAGCAAAGAAACAGTAACCATGTCAGAGGACCACCATCGTTTTCACGTGCTCCAAGCAAAGGTTGTTACAAGTGTGGAGGACCTCATTATGTCAGATACTGCCCTGATAATACGCAGGTGTCAGAAATAATAGGGGACACTGTTCCAGAAGAGGATACACAGGCCGCCATCCAAGTTGCCAGGATGCAGAGACCGAACCAATATTATTGTACGGTGAAAGTCGAGGGAACACAAGCGGAAGCCATGAGAGACACTGGAGCCACACAAACTCAGGTGCACCAGGACTTGGTCCCGCAGAAATGCTATACGGGAAGAAGTAAAGTCGTTCGTTTTGCGAACAATTCCACAGCTAACTTGCCCACAGCCATTGTAAACCTTGAAACACCATACTATCACGGAAAAGTTGAAGTTCTTGTGGCGGAGGACTCCCCAGTACCGGTACTCATTGGAAATGAGAGAAATGCCCAGAGATTAAGACATGTGAAATCAATTGAAGTTAAGGCGAGGCGCCATGATACATGGGAAAAAGAAGCAACTAAGACTATTCAGTGAGACCATGATGAAACCCAATGAAACTATCGCACCAGGGAAGGAAACAAATCAAGTGAAAGAAGAGGTGGCGACAGCCACTACAAAGTCGGAAATGAAAGAGGAACCAATATTTGTGACTATGGCGTCGATCGATATGCCGAGTACATCTCAGGAAAGAGATGAGCCAGCGCTCAAGGTCAGCAGTCGATCTTAGCCACAGTAACTCCTGCACAGCTGAGAGAGGAACAAGAACATGATGTCAGCCTCAGTAGAGTACGCGAGCGTGCTTTGAAAGGAGACCAAGGAATCACCAGAAGGGACGGTACCACAACTCTATACCACCTAAAGAAAGGAGTACTTTACAGAAGGTATTCATTCAACCAAAGAACCCTGAACCAGGTCATTATACCAAAAAAGTACAGACAGGCTATCATGGAAATGGCTCATGATCCCCCAAATTGTCAGGACATCTGGGCATGAATAAAACCAAAGACAGAATCACTGGATCCTTTTATTGGCCAGGAATCGACTGTGATGTCAGGAGGTTTTGCCTGTCATGTGATACGTGCCAACGATTCATGAATCGGGGAGACTCAGGAAAGCGCCATTGCAGCATGTGCCAGTCATTAGCAATCCCGTTTCAACAGGTGGCCATTGATCTCATCGGACCAATCAACCCTATGACATCGAGAGGGAACAGATTCGTACTCACTATGATAGATTATGCCACAAAATACGCTGAAGCCGTAGCGATACCGAAAATAGACACTGTTACAGTTGCGGAGGCTCTGTATGAGATGTGGTCCAGACTAGGAATACCAGAGAGAGTCGTCAGCGATAGAGGGACTCAGTTCACGTCGGATCTCATGAAGGAAGTTTATCGGCTCCTAAGCATCAAAGGAATCACCACGACTCCATACCACGCACAAGGGAACGGTCTTGTTGAAAAGTTCAACGGCACACTGAAACAGATGATCCAGAAACTGTGTGTAGAGCAACCTAAGGAATGGACGATTCATTCCGGCAATGCTTTTTGCATATAGAGAAGTGCCGCAGGACTCTACCCTATTTTCGCCATTTGAATTACTGTATGGTCGTACCATCAAGGGACCACTGGAGATACTAAAGAAAGTGTGGATTAATGAAGAAGAAACGCCGGAAAACCGCACTGCCGCAGAGTACATCACAGATCTGCGAAACAGAATGGAGGAGACCTGCAAGATTGCCTTTAGAAAACCAGAAGGAGGCAAAGAAACGTTATGTCAAAGCTTACAATAAGAAGGCACATGAACGTACTTTGGAGGAGGGAGATAAAGTGTTGGTCTTGCTTCCGGACAAACATAAGAGACTCCAGCTGTCTTGGAAAGGTCCTTTTGTAGTCACCAAGAAGATCAACAAGGTGGACTACCAGATACTAATCAAAGGGAAAGAAAAACTATATCACATAAATCTGGTCAAGAAATATCAGGAGAGGAAAGAGCCAGAGGCACAAGTGTCTGTCATCATCCATGAAGAAGAAACAGACAATTACTGTGAAGAAAGTGTGCCGCTGTTTCCACTGAAACAACAGAAGACTACGCTCAGGTAAAGCTCTCTGAAGATTTGAAACAAAGTCAGAAAAGTGACGTTGAGGAAATCATCTTCAAGTATAAGGAAGTGCTTTCGGACTTGCCTGGATCTACTACACTTGAAGAATGCGAACTCAATCTCAGTACTGATGACCCGATCCGAGTGGCTCAATATCCGTTGCCACACTCACAGATGAACATTATCAAAGAAGAAGCTGCTCAGATGGAGAAAATGGGAGTCATTGAAAAATCATCTTCACCCTACAATGCACCAATTGTTTTGGTGAAGAAAAAGGACGGATCAGTCAGATTTTGTACTGATTACAGGAAGTTAAATCAAGTGACTCAATTCGACGCTGAGCCTATGCCAGATATAGACGGGATCTTTGCCAAACTGAATAAAGCCAAGTATTTCTCCAAGATCGATTTGTGTAAGGGTTTTTGGCAGATTCCGATGCGAAAGGAAGATCAGCTGAAAACGGCCTTCACACACCAGAGGGACAATATACATGGAAGAGAATGCCTTTTGGAATGCGCAATGCCAGTGCGGTGTTTTCTCGAATGATGAGAAAACTACTGGGACCACTGAAAAGAGAAGACATTCACAACTTCATCGATGATGTCCTGATTGCTAGCGTGGATTGGAATGAACACATCACAGCAATTGAATCAGTCCTCAAGAGACTGAAGGAGGAAGGTTTAACGGCAAAGCCATCAAAATGTTTTCCCAGGTTATAAGGAACTGTCATTCCTTGGACACGAACTTGCCAATGGCAATCTCAAGCCAGAATCGGACAAAGTTGAGAGGCTATTGAATGCAGAGAGGCCGCAGACTAAGAAACAGATCCGAGCTTTCTTGGGATTAGCAGGCTATTATCGGAAATTTATTCCAAAATTTGCCGAGATTGCCACCCGCTGACGGACGCAACCAAGAAAGGAAAGCCAGATCTGGTGAAATGGAATTCTGAATGTGAGCGAGCATTCAGTGCTCTGAAAGAGAGTCTTGCAAAGAAACCAGTAGTCATTCTACCAGATTGTAGGAAAGAATACGTCTTGAGAACCGACGCTTCAGACAAGGGTCTGGGGCAGTACTCCTACAAGAAAAGGACGGAGATCAAGGCCTGTTGCCTACAGTAGCAAGAAACTGAACAAGGCCGAGCAGAACTACTCCACCATAGAAAAGGGAAAGTCTAGGCGTCGTATGGGCAATTAAGAAATTTGGGGCCGTATTTGTTTGGTGTACATTTCATGCTGGAAACAGACCATCGCCCGCTTGAGTATCTCAAGAGATCAAAGACTGACAATGGAAGATCATGCGCTGGGCACTACAACTGCAGCAGCATTCCTTCTCTCTTCGAGTTATTTCAGGAAGAAAACATTGGGGCTGACTACATGTCAAGGATTCACTAAACAGTAGGATCCAAAAATAGCAAGTTCATATGTGGTTGTAAGTCACATGTGTTGCGAGATTCGTTAATTAGTTCGGCAGTGTGTACCCTTTCTACATTATATAGAATTAAAATTGGGAGTCCATATGATACTGCATTTTATGACTGAGTTCAGATGATGAGTCAGTCGATATAATACTGCAAGTGGTGACATGGATTATAATTTGGCAGTCAATATAAAACTGCAATTTTGAGGAAATGTGTGTCCATACCTTTATTATTAGAAAGTACAGACTATTTGAGTTGATTTGCAAGCTGGCTGATCAGGCATAATGTGGGAGTATTTTCTATGATAGTTTATATTTGGACCGCATCGTTCTTAAGTCAGGGGTTTTGTAAGGAGGTGAGTTGTTACCCATACGGTAACAAGTTTCTGTTCATGCACAGTGACATGAACATTTATGTGCCCATCATAGCACACTTGGGGTGTTTTGGAGAACACTCGTTTTGGCATCACATTAAACACTCATCGTAGGAGTATGATTGGGTTTAATTGATGTCGGGTGCCATCTTGCACCGTTTCATTGGAAGCAAGAGGCTTCGTTTTGCTACCCATCATAGTAGCAATAGTGCGCTAAGTAATAAGAGACTTAGGCACCTGGGTGACATATGTGCGACCCATTTAAATTCCATTAGTGTTGATTCTGGGGTATGTTGAAGTATATATGCTCCTTATCTACTTCTTTTGAAAATTGGCCTGTGCTGCTAATTTAGCTAAGGGAGGTAAGTCGTGTCTCAGGACACGAATTTAGCTCTCGCAAGTTTGACGTCATGGTCACTCTCATGTACTATGACGTATTTCGTTTGATCTTTACAAGAACATAATATAGTTTCATTCATTGGCAGGGTAGAAAGGTTATGTGGGATACAATTGTTGGTTATTATGTGAAGTTTGAATTTATAAGATTGTTATTGAACTGAATTATTACTCTCGTTCATTGGTTGGTCAAGCCAGTTGTTTAGTCTTTGGGGTTATCTTGGATTAAAAGAGTGTTTATGACCCTGTTTTAATCTTAAGCGGGGGCATATATGTAACGCGACAGCCCTCTCGACCAAACACCTGAGACCAATTCTGGATTTCCTCATAGACTCCGCATCTTTTATCGTCACCACAAATTACGTCACAGCTCTTCACGTATGCCGTGACGCAAAATATTGTCCAGGCTGCTCAACTCGCACTTTAAATCATTTTTTCTCATACCGAAGCAGTTTCAAAACAACACGTCTGCTTGTATGTATTTTATTTTTATTTTATCGCGCTGCGAATCCACAGAAGTAACATCAGCTTTTCTACAATGCATCAAATCTTCATGTTCATTGCTAAGCATCGTCGTCAAGACATCTCTCTAAGGAAATGACGGAAAAGAAAAGGACAGTTATTGGAGACGTGGGAGAAAGCAGCAGCTAGTCAACGGGGAAATAATCGGAACTCAAGAAGACGTTGTATCTTGCATATACCGCAAGTCAGCGGAGGAACACAGACGTTGAGAACATCGAATCGATCAGTCTCAACATATACCGTGGCCGGGTTCGTGCTGCAAACCACGTATCGAGCGCGCAGAGGACCGACCCTGAATCAGACATCTAGGGACACTGGCACGCTGGTGTCGCTGGCGGCCGGGAAACTCTGGGCATGCGCTCGGTGCTCCACCCTTTTACCAGTGAGTCTAGTCACACTCCTTTTTATTATTATATTTGTTATGTAGACTAAGGTAGTCAAGAGGGGAATATGTTCAATTGGTTTATTGAATGGATGTATAGTTTTTGGTGTGAAGATTGTCGCACGTACATCAAAGTCCATATGTTAAAATATTTTCATATCCCAAGTTTATTGTTCGGTAACACAGTTATGGCCGATGTGGTTTTGGCTTGATTCATTGATATTACATCTTCATTGCAGATGGAGGAGAGTGCGCCCTGGGGGGGAGTGGGGGTCATTCTCATTTAATGTATCGTTCCATCTGCATCTTTCTTTTTATTTATTATGTCATCGTACCGCAGTAGACACATGCAGACATGGCACTACGCACTAGTTGTGTGCATTTGTGTGGTCATGTCTGTCTTTTCATATTAACAAATAAAATACACAAACAAGTCTGCTGCGGGGAGATTACTCATGGAATAGGACACTGATGCCACTTGCTCCTGTGCAGGTGGGTTGCTGCTTTTCTTTTTGGTTTTTTTCTTCTCTTGGTTCTTCTGATAACCTCTACCTGAAGTCTGACCGACTGGACTGCCGTGGACGTTGACGCCTCTTGGGGTCTATCAACTGGAGTGTCTTGGACGTGGCGCCTCCAAAGAGCAAGACGGGTCAAACCATCACGGTCAAAGTCGTCTGGGAGAAGACAACGGACATCGAAGGGTTACGCGAGATATAAAGATAAGAACACTGCAAGACATCATACCATATAAAAAAAAAAGGAAATAATATTCATGATCACGCACACAGACATACACTCCATCATTTGTGATTGAAGATTGTTGAAATTATATTTTTCTTTGAATCCGACGTGAAGTGTGGGGTGTTGAGTTGTCGGCGAGTTCCTTGAGCTGAGGCGAGTTGTATATCAGCACCCCATTGGTGTGACAGAGAGCTAGAGAGAAGAGCTGGAGGGAGAAGAAGGGGAGGAGAAGGAGGAAGAGGAGTACAGGGGAGGGGGCGGGGGAGAGAAGAGTGAGGATTCTTCTTTCTTTCTTCTGCGTACGCAAGCTGTTACTCATGCGAACACTCCCTGCATAGACAGGCAAGCAAGGATCAATCCCATCTACGCCACCCTCGCCCCCCCCCCCCCCCCCCCCCCCCCCCCCCCCCCCCCTCAAAAAAGGAGTGGACTTTTGTGTGTATGACCGTGTTTTTTTATCCCGCCATTAAGGCAGCCATACTCCAACTTCGGGAAGCGGAAGGATGAGGGTGAAGAGGTGGAAAAGGAGGAATAAGAAGAGAAGAAGGAAGAGGAGGAGCAAGAAGATGACGGGGTGGAAAAGAAGGAAGAATGTCACCACGTCACCAGTCTGACGACCACACTGTCACACACTACATGTCACCAGTCTGACGACCACACTGTCACACACTACTGATGTCGTCATCAGTCTGACGACCACACTGTCACACACTACATGTCACCAGTCTGACGACCACACTGTCACACACTACATGTCGTCACCAGTCTGACGACCACACTGTCACACACTACATGTCGTCACCAGTCTGACGACCACACTGTCACACACTACATGTCACCAGTCTGACGACCCAACTGTCACACACTACATGTCACCAGTCTGACGACCACACTGTCACACACTACATGTCACCAGTCTGACGACCACGCTGTCACACACAACATGTCACCAGTCTAAAGACCACACTGTCACACACTACATGTCACCAGTCTGACGACCACACTGTCACACACTACATGTCACCCGTCTGACGACCACACTGTCACACACTACATGTCACCAGTCTGACGACCACACTGTCACACACTACATGTCACCAGTTTGACGACCACACTGTCACACACTACATGTCACCAGTCTGACGACCACACTGTCACACACTACATGTCACCAGTCTGACGACCATAATGTCACACACTACATGTCGTCACCAATCTGACGACCACACTGTCACACACTACATGTCACCAGTCTGACGACCACACTGTCACACACTACATGTCACCAGTCTGACGACCACACTGTCACACATTACATGTCACCAGTCTGACGACCACACTGTCACACACTACACGTCACCAGTCTGACGACCACACTGTCACACACTACATGTCACCAGTCTGACGACCACACTGTCACACACTACATGTCACCAGTCTGACGACCACACTGTCACACACTACATGTCACCAGTCTGACGACCACACTGTCACACACTACACGTCCCCCAGTCTGACGACCACACTGTCCCCACACTACACGTCACCAGTCTGACGACCACACTGTCACACACTACATGTCACCAGTCTGACGACCACACTGTCACACACTACACGTTCACCAGTCTGACGACCACACTGTCACACACTACACGTCACCAGTCTGACGACCCCACTGTCACACACTACATGTCACCAGTCTGACGACCATGTCATACACTACATGTCGTCACCAGTCTGACGACCACACTGTCGTACACTACATGAAACCAGAACCTTGGGATGGGGCAAGGAAGGGGCGGGGGTGGGGGTTGGGGTGAGGGGGAGGAGGATCCTCCCGCTGCCATCAGACGGGGGTTGAGGTCAGCGTGATGAACGTGCCTGTGTCCCCCATCACCCGCACACCGTGTCACCAAAGGCCAAACCTCGTCATTTGTTCAAAAAATTGAAAGGTCAACAGGGTCGGGAGGTGGAAGACAGCGACGGGAGGAAGGAAGAAGTGGGGGTGGGGGTGGGGGTCAGAGACGAGAGGAGGGATTTAGCGTAGGTCAGCTGACATGGCGCAGAACGGGCGCAGGTTGAAGTTGAAGTTGAGTCAGACGGACTTGTCACGTCATTTGTGTTGACTTCACGGGCCTGAAGCATGCACTAAAACACTGCCATGGGAGCAAGAGATGACGTACACAGCATCATGAAAGGATGCACCCTCTCCCCTCCAACACCCTTCCTCCCCCCTCCCCAGCCAAGCCACATCTCCAGACACCCTTCCCCCAACATCCTAACTCTCCCCCTTCCTTCCGTCAAAAAAGAAGAAGAACGAGAAGTAAGATGTGGAGGAAAGAAACGAGAATTAAGAAGAAGAAGAAGAAGAAGAAGAAGAAAGGAAAGAAGAAGAAAAGGGAATGAAGAAGTTGATGATGATGATGATGATGATGATAAAAAGGAGGAGCGGGGGGGGGGGGGGGGGGGGGGGGGGGGGGGAGAAGGAGGAGAAGGAAGATCAGAATCCGAGTAAGGATTTTGACGGAAGAAGGAAGAAGAGAAGAAGAAGAAGAAGAAGAAGAAGATGATGATGATGATGATGATGATGATGATGATGTTGATGATAAGTAAGAGAGAAGGAAAGAAAAAAGAAAGACAGAAGGAAGAAAAGAAAGAAAAAACGAAAGAAAGGAATGAATTACAGAAAGGAGGGAGGCGGGAGGGTATGACAGAAAGGATGCCAAGTGCCCAGTCTGGTGGACAATACACTGACTGCAATGAAAGGGAGAGAGGGGAGCAGTCAGGAGGCAGTCACTGGGGGAGAGGGGAGTAGTCAGGAGGCAGTGACAGGGAGACAGGAGGGGCAGTCAGAAAGCAGTGACAGCGAGACAGGAGGGACAGTCAGGACGCAGTGACAGGGAGACAGGAGGAGCAGTCAGGAGGCAGTGACAGGGAAAGAGAGGAGCAGTCAGGAGGCAGTCACAGGGAGAGAGGGGAGCAGTCAGGAGGCAGTGACAGGGAGACAGGAGGGACAGTCAGGACGCAGTGACAGGGAGACAGGAGGAGCAGTCAGGAGGCAGTGACAGGGAAAGAGAGGAGCAGTCAGGAGGCAGTCACAGGGAGAGAGGGGAGCAGTCAGGAGGCAGTGACAGGGAGTCTCGGAGACAGGAGGGACAGTCAGGACGCAGTGACAGGGAGAGAGGGAAGCAGTCAGGAGGCAGTCACAGGGAGACAGGAGGAGCAGTCAGGAGGCAGCAACAGGGAAAGAGAGGAGCAGTCAGGAGGCAGTCACAGGGAGAGAGGGGAGCAGTCAGGAGGCAGTCACAGGGAGACAGGAGGAGCAGTCAAGGAGCAGCAACAGGGAAAGACAGTAGCAGTCAGGAGGCAGTCACAGGGAGACAGGAGGAGCAGTCAGGAGGCAGTGACAGGGAGACAGGAGGAGCAGTCAGGAGGCAGTGACAGGGAGAGAGGGGAGCAGTCAGGAGGATGTCAAAGGGAGACAGGGGAGCAGTCAGGAGGCAGTGACAGGGAGACAGGGAGCAGTCAGGAGGCAGTGACAGGGAGAGAGGGGAGCAGTCAGGAGGCAGTGACAGGGAGAGAGGGGAGCAGTCAGGCGGCAGTCACAGGGAGAGAGGGGGCAGTCAGGAGGATGTCAAAGGGAGACAGGGGAGCAGTCAGGAGGCAGTGACAGGGAGACAGGGAGCAGTCAGGAGGCAGTGACAGGGAGACAGGGGGCAGTCAGGAGGCAGTGAAAGGGAGACAGGAGGAGCAGTCAGGAGGCAGTGACAGGGAACGAGTGGAGCAGTCAGGGGGCAGTCACAGGGAGAGAGGGGAGCAGTCAGGAGGCAGTCACAGGAAAAGAGAGGAGCAGTCAGGATGCAGTGACAGGGAGAGAGGGAGCAGTCAGGAGGCAGTGACAGGGAGACAGGAGGGGCAGTCAGGAGGCAGTAAGAGGGAGAGAGGGAGCAGTCAGGAGGCAGTCACAGGGAGAGAAGGGAGCAGTCAGGAGGCAGTCAGGAGGCAGTGAGAGGGAGAGAGGGGAGCAGTCAGGAGGCAGTCAAATGGAGAGAGGGGAGTATAGGATTATGATGCATGTGCCTATGCATCTTTGTATCCATGACGACCTGACTCCCAGAATGCATTCCAATAAACGGACCTAGAAATGGTAGCCGTGTCTTTGCTTTCCTGAAGCAACTAGATCCTTCTGCCTGTCTTTCTACATGGTGGCAGCGGTGGGATGGACAGCGCACCCACATCACCAGCTCGCCAAGGCACCCTCAAGGAAATGGCGAAGTAGAAAGGGCCATCCAGACTTTGAAACAGCTCTTGAAGAAGAACGACGACCCCTACCTCGGACTTCTGGCTTACCGCACTGCTCCACTGCAAAACGGCTGTCTCCTTGTCAGCTTCTCATGGGAAGGCAGCTGCGGACAACTCTTCCCGTCGTCGATAAGCTGCTTCAGCCAGAGACACCTGACCTCAAGACAGTTCGGGAGAAAGAAGACCAGAACAGGCAGACCCAGAAGAACTTTGATCGCCTCCATAAGGCTCGGGAGTTGCCTGTGCTCAAGGACGGCGACAGAGTTGTGGGTGCGCGACATGGACAGACCTGGAACTATTGAAAAACAATTGCACTCGCGCTCCTACCTCGTCAACACTCGATCAGGCACTATCCGACGCAATCGAAGTTCCCTCGTGCTTCTGCCCCAACTGACATTATCTGTTCTCCCTCTGTTCCATAAATATACTTTGAACAAAACGGGCCCACAAGACCTCTGGCCCTGAAGATATGGACATAATTGTAAATCAATCGGTTACATTTTATTTTAATTATTCATTTATTGATTTTTGTTGTTGTTGACTAAAAAAACCATCTTGGGGGAGATATTAGGATTATAGATGCATGTGCCTATGCATCTTTGTATCCATGACGACCTGACTCCCAGAATGCATTCCAATAAACGGACCTAGAAATGGTAGCCGTGTCTTTGCTTTCCGAAGCAACTAGATCCTTCTGCCTGTCTTTCTACAGGAGCAGTCAGGAGGCAGTAAGAGGGAGAGAGGGGAGCAGTCAGGCGCAGTGCGAGGAGAGAGGGGAGCAGTCAGGAGGCAGTGACAGGAGAGAGGGGAGCAGTCAGGCGGCAGTGCGAGGGAGAGAAGGGAGCAGTCAGGAGGAAGTGACAGGGAGAGAGGGAGCAGTCAGGAGGCAGTCACAGGGAGAGAGGGGAGCAGTCAGGAGGCAGTCACAGGAGAGAGGGGAGCAGTCAGGAGGCAGTCACAGGGAGAGAGGGGAGCAGTCAGGGGCAGTCACAGGAGAGAGGGGAGCAATCAGGAGGCAGTGACAGGAGAGAGGGGAGCAGTCAGGAGGCAGTCACAGGGAGAGAGGGGAGCAGTCAGGAGGCAGTCACAGGGAGAGAGGGGAGCAGTCAGGAGGCAGTCACAGGGAGAGAGGGGAGCAGTCAGAGGCAGTCACAGGGAGAGAGGGGAGCAGTCAGGAGGCAGTCACAGGGAAAGAGAGGCGCAGTCAGGAGGCAGTGACAGGGAGAGAGCAGTCAGGAGGCAGTAAACAGGGAGACGGGGGGCAGTCAGGAGGCAGTGACAGGGAGACAGGGGGAGCAGTCTGGAGGCAGTGACAGGGAGACAGGAGGCAGTGACAGGGAGCAGTCAGGAGGCAGTGACAGGAGACAGGGGAGCAGTCAGAGGCAGTGACAGCAGTCAGGAGGCAAAGACAGCAGTCAGGAGGCAGTGACAGGGAGACAGCGGTCAGGAGACAGTGACAGGGAGACAGCAGTCAGGAGGCAGTGACAGGGAGACAGGGGAGCAGTCAGGAGGCAGTGAAAGGAGACAGGGGGAGCAGTCAGGAGGCAGTGACAGGGAGACAGCAGTCAGGAGGCAGTGACAGGGAGACAGGGGGAGCAGTCAGGAGGCAGTGACAGGGAGACAGGGGGAGCAGTCAGGAGGCAGTGACAGGGAGACAGGGGAGCAGTCAGGAGGCAGTGACAGGGAGACAGCAGTCAGGAGGCAGTGACAGGGAGACAGGAGGAGCAGTCAGGAGGCAGTGACAGGGAGACAGGGGGAGCAGTCAGGAGCAGTGACAGGGAGACAGCAGTCAGGAGGCAGTGACAGGGAGACAGCAGTCAGGAGGCAGTGACAGGGAGACAGCAGTCAGGAGGCAGTGACAGGGAGACAGGGGGAGCAGTCAGGAGGCAGTGACAGGGGACAGGGGGAGCAGTCAGGAGGCAGTGACAGGAGACAGCAGTCAGGAGGCAGTGACAGGGGGACAGGGGAGCAGTCAGGAGGCAGTGATAGGGAGACAGGGGGAGCAGTCAGGAGGCAGTGACAGGGAGACAGGGGGAGCAGTCAGGAGGTAGTGACAGGGAGACAGGAGGGTAGTCTGGTCTTTCTCCGCACAACAGCGCTGAGGGCAGGCAGAGATCAGCAGCACGTATGGACGTGCCCTCACCACCTCCCGTGCCCCTCCCCCTCCTCCCCCCACACACAGAGCCACAGAAAGGTCAACGCACGTGAGGAGCAAGCGGACGACTAAAGGTCAACACCAAATGCATGGCACAGGGAGGGAAGAGCCACTGACACAGGCTGTCATGACAGCTCTCCAACAGAGGGAGGGAGGAGAGAGAGAGAGAGAGAGAGAGAGGAGAGAGAGAGAGAGAGAGAGAGAGAGAGAGAAGAGAGAGAGAAGAGAATGTATTTCAGTGCGTACGTGAACGTGAGCATGCAGGTGTAAGTGGTAGCGCGCGCGCGCGCGTGTGCGTGCGTGCGTGCGTGCGTGCGTGTGTGTGTGTGTGTGAGAGAGAGAGAGAGAGAGAGAGAGAGAGAGAGAGAGAGAGAGCGAGAGAGCGAGAGAGAGAGAGAGAGAGAGAGAGAGAGAGAGAGCGTGTATGCGTGCGCTCGCACGTGGCTGACCAGCTTGTTGCATGCTTGCTTTCCACCCCCTCCTCCCCTTGAAGCTAGGAGTGTGACCAGGGAAAGGGGGACAACTCACCTTCTGTGTCCTTTCCGTGCATTGCTGAGCGCAGGTGGACGACAGGACCTCTGGAAACAGACCGCAGCCATCGTTACACTGAAACAGAGCAACAGACACACTGGACAACAGATCTCTGTGTACAGACCGCAGCCATCGTTACACTGAACAGAGCAACAGACACACTGGACAACAGATCTCTGTGCACAGACCGCAGCCATCGTTACACTGAAACAGAGCAACAGACACACTGGACAACAGATCTCTGTACACAGACCGCAGCCATCGTTACACTGAAACAGAGCAACAGACACACTGGACAACAGATCTCTGTACACAGACCGCAGCCATCGTTACACTGAAACAGAGCAACAGACACACTGGACAACAGATCTCTGTACTCAGACCGCAGCCATCGTTACACTGAAACAGAGCAACAGACTGCTCAACAGATCTCTGTGTACAGACGCAGCCATCGTTACACTGAAACAAGCAACAGACACACTGGACAACAGATCTCGTACTCAGACCACGCCATCGTTACACTGAAACAGAGCAACAGACACACTGACAACAGATCTCTGTACTCAGACCATAGCCATCGTTACACTGAAACAGACCAACAGACAGACAGATAGAAAGACACACTGGTCAACAGATCTATGTACATAGACCGCAACCAACGTCACACTGAAACAGACGGACGACAGACAGACTGGTCAACAGATCTCTGAACACAGACCGTAGCCAGCGTCACACTGAAACAGACTGACAGGCAGACAGACAGACTGGTCAACAGATCTCTGTACATAGACCGCAGCCATCGTCACACTGAAACAGACCAACATACAGATCCACGGGCGTTCCTTTCAATTCCATTTTTCTCATATCGCCTGTTCTTCTTTGTTTCCTACTTTTCTGTGTAACAAATAAAAATCTTTTATCACCTTCTCGTGTGTGTGTGTGTGTGTGTGGTGTGTGTGTGTTAGCGAGTCCCATCCCAGCCTTTGCCCTTACCCCTCTCTTTTCATCCTATGATATGCGTGAATCCACACCTGAGTGAAGAATACGAACTTTCTCTGTGTTAGGACTGTAAGCAACAAAGATAATGTTCGAAATCCTGTCTGTCCTGTGTTCCTGACTGTACATGTCAGCCGTCCATACATAGCAAGTCCATCAGTAATCAGCTTCCTTGTCATTCGGGCCATAAAGTTCAAATGCACAGGCCAGTACATCAAAGGCCAAAACGAAAAAGGTAAACAAATTAAAACACTTTTTGTCAACTCTATCAACAAGAAGGTTTCTTTCTTTTTTTTTTTTCTAGAACGAGGAACACATACATTCTATGCCATAGAAATGAATGAATGATATACACATTTCTACCGGCTAACATTCAAAGATAAAGTACTTCATATCTTTCATACAGATTTGCGGCGACTTTCTGACAGCTATTTGGTTACATTCTGTAAGTGAAATCGTTCTCTCTCTCTCTCTCTCTCTCTCTCTTCCTCTCTCTCTCTCTCTCTCTCTCTTCATCTCCTTCTCTCTCCTCTCTCTCCTCTCTCTCTCTCTCTCACCACATACACATACACACACACACAACACACACACACACACACACACACACACACACACAACACACACACACACAGAGCGTACACATCAACACATTGCTCTCATCTCTCCACGCCACTGAGCGGATACATTAAACTCTCTCTCTCTCTCTGTCTGTCTGTCTGTGCCACTAAACGGGTACACATAAACTCTGTCAGTCTGTCTCTGCCTCTGTGTGTGTGTGTGTGTGTGTGTTAGTGTGTGTGTGTGTGTGTGTGTGTCTCCCTCTCTCTCTCTCTCTCCCCCCTCTCTCTTTCACATGCTCCTACATTACACGCGTCTTCTTGGTATGTTTACAATAGTGTTAAAAAGATTGTGATGAGAGAGAGTTAGTTTGGTCAGTGCACGGAGTTATGTCAGTGCACAGAGACGTGGACCATGGATATTCAGTGTGACAGCTATCTGCCAGTGTAAGTGTGTCACACACACCACACACACACACACACACACACACACACACACACACACACACACACACACATGGCACAACATGTGCATATCACACACACACACACACACACATACACACACACACACACACACACACAACACACACACACACACACACACCACACGGCACAATATGTGCATATCACACACACACACACACCCCAACACACACCACACACAACACACACACACACACACACACACACCACACACACACACACACACACACACACACACACACACACACACACACACACACGCACGCACACACACACACACACACACACGGCACAATATGTGCATATCACACACACACACACACACACACACACACACACACACACACACACACACACACACACACACACACACACACACGCAAACACGGCACGATATGTGCATATGACACACACACACACACACACACACACACACACACACAACACACACACCACACACACACACACACACACACACACACATGGCACGATATGTGCGTATCACACACAACCACACACACACACACACACACACACACACACCACACACACACCACACACACACACACACACACACACACACACACCACGCACGCACGCGCGCGCGCGCACTTACACACACACAGCGAGATGAGAGGATTTGGGGGTCGGGGAGGATGGAACAAAACTCATGTACTTGTCTTTCTCCAACTTGTACAAGAGAGTATACCGACTGATAAGAGAGAGAGAGAGAGAGAGAGAGAGAGAGAGAGAGAGAGGAGAGAGAGAGAGAGAGAGAGAGAGAGAGAGAGAGAGAGGTGGGTGGGGTGGGTGGGTAATAGACTGTGACGTGTTTTTCCGTCAAAGCCGTTCCAAGCAAAGCCAATTAACTGTGTTACTCATAACAGGCCGACATCTTTTCAGCAGACACCACTTCCGCCGCTTCCCAGCAGCAAAGGTGAGCTAACCCTTCCCTCCACAAGCCAGCAAGGCAACTCCTTGGCGTCCCCAGACAGCACCAAGGGGAGACTGTTTACTAGGCCCTAGCCCCTCCTTACTTCCACCGCTCCTGGCATGGCGCGGGCTTGCAGGCAGCATGGCAGCAGAAGGGAAGGAAGAGACAGCCGACACTATGGCCCGCAGATCTATCTCACTTCCCGGAGCTGGCCGCGCGCACAGCACCGTGGGAAAAAGGCGGACCGCCTTCCCGCCACCGGCCCACATGCGGCAGACATGGCACCAGAGAAAGTGGAGAGGGTACAACGCACAGACACACAGCCACTGCCGCCTCTGTCTGGCACTGCTGTCGTCTGCTGCAGGGACCTCGGGTCACACTCAGGCGTCTGAGGCGTGAAGCGCAGGGAATCACAGAGCAGAGAGCAGGGATCACAGAGAGCAGAGATCACAGAGAGGAGGATCAGGGATCACAGACAGTAGAGAGCAGGGATTACAGAGAGCAGGATCACAGAGAGCAGGATCACAGAGAACAGGGACACAGAGAGCAGAGAGAGCAGAGATCACAGACAGCAGGGACCACAGAGAACAGGGATCACAGAGAGCAGAGACAGCAGGGATCACAGACAGCAGGGATCACAGAGAGCAGAGAGAGAGCAGAGATCACAGACAGCAGGGATCACAGAGAGCAGAGATCACAGACAGCAGAGATCACAGACAGCAGGGATCACAGAGAGCAGAGATCACAGACAGCAGGGATCACAGACGCAGAGATCACAGACAGCAGGGACCACAGAGAACAGGGATCACAGTAGAGCAGAGAGAGCAGAGATCACAGACAGCGAGGATCACAGAGAGCAGGGATCACAGAGAGCAGGGATCACAGAGAGTAGGGATCACAGAGAGCAGGGATCACAGAGAGCACGGATCACAGAGAGCAGGGATCACAGAGAAGCACAGAGCAGGGATCACAGAGAGCACAGAGCAGGGATCACAGAGAGGCAGGGATCACAGAGAGCAGAAACCACAGTCCAGGCAAAAGAATAATAGGTGCAAACTAATTCCTTTCTACGATTTTTTTTCATGATAAAAACAGTTTTTCGCATGTATGTTTAACATCCAATAAAGTCTACCAAAATATCCCGGGGGGAAGTGACGAAAATTGATTTTGAAAATCGCGTTTTTGTCCGCGCGATACTTCTGATCCGACGAATCACCATAGTACTATTACTGGACAATTCCACGTAGACACGGAGGCTGAGAGCGATGGAGGGGTAAGATACACATTCACCAACGCCAAGTTCATCCTACGAAGTTTCTTTCTGCATGATGACGTATATGATCTGAATTAAACATTTGAAGATAAAGAGTCCATGACGATAATCTAGACTCGTTTTGTCAGATGGCTGTGCTAGAAGGCCCGGAGGCGTAGTTTCGCTGCATCACGCGTGTGCGGCACACATGTTCCAGCGCGGCTCGCGCGCTGTAAGCGATAAGCGGAGACAGTCGTTGGTAGAACATTAGTCAAAGCCGCTCTCCTCTCTTCTCTCTCCTCTCTCCTCTCTCCTCTCTCTCTTC
>CM031607.1:414358-450180 GCA_018398815.1 Conus ventricosus
CAAAAGTCACTCAACAAATGAATGTTCACACCCCACTTACACACTCTCAGTCACGTTCTAGGCGTCAGGCTTTATTTAGTACAGCAAAAACGGAATTTCTGAGCCGCTAAACAAAGGAACAAACACATCACAAAAAGACACTGCGCGTTCGACCTGTCGGCCTTTCTTCAGGCGGGACAAACAACGTTCAAAACATTGGAAACAAAGAACGAACAATGGCTTATGTCTTGGAGCTTGGAGCCAAGATGTTGGTGCCAAGATCGGTGTGTCTGTGTGTATTGTGCATGTGACGGTGCGGTTTTCAAGTCGGTGCATCAAAAAGGGCGTCCCACAATCTAAATACATCTTTGGTACAACATTCAGTTCTCCTACTCCTCTTCCTCCTCTCTCTGTCTGTCTCTCTGTCTCTGTCTGTCTGCTCTCTCTCTCTCTCTCTGTGTCTCTGTCTCTCTGTCTGTCTGTCTTTCTTTCTATGTGTGGGGCAGTCTGTAAGTGTATATCCGTCTGCCTGCTTGCACGCCTGCCTCGTGTGTGTGTGTGTGTGTGTGTGTGTGTGTGTGTGTGTGTGTGTGTTGTCTGTCTGTCTGTCTGCCGCCTCTCTCTCTCTCTCTCTCTCTCTCTCTCTCTCTCTTTCTTTCTCTCTCTATCTCTCTCTCTCACACACACAGTCACACACACACACACACACACACACACACACACACACACACACACACACACACACACACACACACACACACACCATTTTCGTCATCACATCCATTGTGATATTACGGTAATCGGCACATTTTGCAGAGACTGGGGTGGTTGTAGTATTCCGGGAGGAAGAGCAGTGCTTTCTGACGTGTCCCTTTGCGTTGCATGGCCTGTTGATGTCCATGCAGTGCACTGTCAGGTGTCCACACAGGGCACCTTAGTGTTGCATGGCCTGTTGATGTCCATGCACTGCACTATGAGGTGTCCACACAGGGCACCTTAGTGTTGCATGGCCTGTTGATGTCCATGTAGTGCACTGTCAGGTGTCCACACAGGGCACCTTAGTGTTGCATGGCCTGTTGATGTCCATGCACTGCACTATGAGGTGTCCACACAGGGCACCTTAGTGTTGCATGGCCTGTTGATGTCCATGTAGTGCACTGTCAGGTGTCCACACAGGGCACCTTAGTGTTGCATGGCCTGTTGATGTCCATGTAGTGCACTGTCAGGTGTCCACACAGGGCGCCTTAGTGTTGCATGGCCTGTTGATGTCCATGTAGTGCACTGTCAGGTGTCCACACAGGGCACCTTAGTGTTGCATGGCCTGTTGATGTCCATGCACTGCACTATGAGGTGTCCACACAGGGCACCTTAGTGTTGCATGGCTTGTTGATGTCCATGTAGTGCACTGTCAGGTGTCCACACAGGGCACCTTAGTGTTGCATGGCCTGTTGATGTCCATGTAGTGCACTGTCAGGTGTCCACACAGGGCACCTTAGTGTTGCATGGCCTGTTGATGTCCATGCACTGCACTATGAGGTGTCCACACAGGGCACCTTAGTGTTGCATGGCTTGTTGATGTCCATGTAGTGCACTGTCAGGTGTCCACACAGGGCACCTTAGTGTTGCATGGCCTGTTGATGTCCATGTAGTGCACTGTCAGGTGTCCACACAGGGCGCCTTAGTGTTGCATGGCCTGTTGATGTCCATGTAGTGCACTGTCAGGTGTCCACACAGGGCGGGAACGCGCTCTGTGCTGAACCTAGGACCGCTGTGCTGTCACGCTGCACTGTTCACCCGTGAGGACAGACGGCCTTTGGTTCTTCCCAGTGAGGACAGACGGCCTGTGGTTCTCCCAGTGAGGACAGACGGCCTGTGGTTCTCCCCAGTGAGGACAGACGGCCTGTGGTTCACCCCAGTGGGGACAGACGGCCTGTGGTTCACCCCAGTGAGGACAGGCGGCCTGTGGTTCACCCCAGTGGGGACAGACGGCCTGTGGTTCACCCCAGTGAGGACAGGCGGCCTGTGGTTCACCCCAGTGGGGACAGACGGCCTGTGGTTCACCCCAGTGAGGACAGACGGCCTTTGGTTCTCCCCAGTGAGGACAGACGGCCTGTGGTTCACCCCAGTGAGGACAGACGGCCTTTGGTTCACCCCAGGGAGGACAGACGGCCTGTGGTTCACCCCAGTGAGGACAGACGGCCTTTGGTTCACGCCAGTGAGGACAGACGGCCTGTGGTTCACCCCAGTGGGGACAGACGGCCTGTGGTTCTCCCCAATGAGGACAGACGGCCTGTGGTTCTCCCCAGTGAGGACAGACGGCCTGTGGTTCACCCCAGTGGGGACAGACGGCCTGTGGTTCACCCCAGTGAGGACAGACGGCCTGTGGTTTCAGCCCCCCCCCCCCCCCCCCCCCCCCCCGTTACCCGCCAATGTTGTAGGACAGCAACTAGCCAGTGTCCATTCCTCATGTTTTACAGTCGCCTAATCCTCTGGAAGCTCTGTATTGACGGTGAAGGCTATGTGTAAAATCTGTATTGATCTCTCCGTACACATACATGTGTCCGTTCCTCATGTTTTACGGTCCACTAATCCTCTGGAAGCTATGTATTGACGGTGAAGGCTGTGTGTAAAATCTGTTTTGGTCTCTCCGTACACATATATGTGTCCATTCCTCATGTTTTACAGTCGCCTAATCCTCTGGAAGCTATGTATTGACGGTGAAGGCTATGTGTAAAATCTGTATTGGTCTCTCCACATACAATTTTAACGTTCAAGACTTGATGTCTCCTTTTTGTCTCCTCTGTGCCACATGGGTGGCGTTACTTCTACACCGCTCATTCCGGCTTCCCGTTCACAGCCGTTCCCAGGCTTGTGCTACGGCAGCCCCGACACCGGCAATCACAGGGAGCAGTCCCATACTAAGTCGTCATGAGGCCACCCAGCAGAGGAGATACAGCACTATTGGCGAGTCGCACTCACCGGTGTTCTGTGCTGCCAGTTCTGATCAACATGCGCAAGATACCACCTACTAAACTCCCTACTGAGGACAACGACTGACTGGTCGCTATGAGTGAGCCTTCCCTCCAGAGGGCGCCACCACGGTCCATCCAGTGACAGTCCCCATGAACGTTTTCTTCGTCGTCTCATTCATCTTCATCATCGTCACTGTCTTCTGACTTTCCTTCTTTTTTTTTTTTTCCTTTCCTTCTTTCTCTCTTTCTTTCTTTCTTTCTTGCTTTCTCACTTTATTTTCTGTCTTCCTTTCTTTTCTTTCTTTCTTTCTTTCTTTCTTGCTTTCACACTTTCTTTTCTGTCTGTCTGTCTTTCTTTCTTTTCAGTACTTTTTCTTCTTGGTCATTATCATGTTCATCACCACCACCATCAGCAGCAGCATCATAGCCATCATCATCAGCATCATGGCCATCATCATCAGCATCATGGCTATCATCAGCAGCAGCATCGTGGCCATCATCATCAGCATCATGGCCATCATCATCGGCATCATGGCCATTATCATCACCATCATGGTCATCATCAGCATCATGGCCATCATCATCAGCAGCATCACGGCCATCATCATCAGCATCATGGCCATCATCATCAGCTTCATGGCCATCATCATCAGCATCATGGCCATCATCAGCATCATGGCCATCATCATCATCAGCATCATGGCCATCATCATCAGCATCATGGCCATCATCATCATCAGTATCATGGCCATCATCATCATCAGCATCATGGCCATCATCATCAGTATCATGGCCATCATCATCATCAGCATCATGGTCATCATCATCAGCATCATGGCCAACATCAGCATCAGCATCATGGCCATCATCATCACCATCATGGCCATCATCATCATCAGCATCATGGCCATCATCATCAGCATCATGGCCATCATCATCAGTATCATGGCCATCATCATCACCATCATGGTCATCATCATCAGTATCATGGCCAACATCAGCATCAGTATCATGGCCATCATCATCACCACCATGGCCATCATCATCATCAGCATCATGGCCATCATCATCAGCATCATGGCCATCATCATCAGTATCATGGCCATCATCATCAGCATCAATGGCCATAATCATCAGTATCATGGCCATCATCATCATCAGCATCATGGCCATCATCATAAGTATCATGGCCATCATCATCAGTGTCATGGCCATCATCATCAGCATCATGGCCATCATCAGCAGCATCATGGCATCATCTATCATCAGCATCATGGCCATCAGCATCAGCATCATGGCCATCAGCATCAGCATCATGACCATCATCATCAGCATCATGGCCATCATCATCAGCATCATGGCCATAATCATCAGCATCATGGCCATCAGCATCAGCATCATGGTCATCAGCATCATGGCCATCATCATCAGCATCATGGCCATCATCATCAGCATCATGGTCACCATCATCATCAGCATCATGGTCATCATCATCAGCAGCATCATGGCCATCATCATCACATCATGGCCATTATCATCAGCATCATGGTCATCATCATCATCAGCATCATGGCCATCATCATCAGCATCATGGTCATCATCATCATCAGCATCATGGCCATCATCAGCATCAGCACTCATGGCCATCATCAGCATCATGGCCATCATCATCAGCATCATGGCCATCATCATCAATATCATGGTCATCATCATCGGCTCATGGCCATCATCATTGTCAGTATCATGGCCATCATCATCATCAGTATCATGGCCACCATCATCATCAGCATCATGGCCATCATCATCATCAAATCATGGCCATCATCATCATCATATCATGGTCATCATCATCATCAATATCATGGCCATCATCATCATCTCAATATCATGGCCATCATATCATCATCATATCATGGCCATCCTCATCATCAGTATCATGGCCATCATCATCAGCATCATGGTCATCATCAATATCATGACCATCATCATCAACATCATGGCCATCATCATCAGTATCATGGCCATCATCATCATCAGCATCATGGCCATCATCATCAGCATCATGGCCATCATCAGCATCAGCATCATGGTCATCATCATCAATATCATGGCCATCATCATCATCATCATCATGGCCACCTCATCATCAGCATCATGGTCATCATCATCTCAATATCATGGCCATCATCATCATCAGCATCATGGCCATCGTCATCAATATCATGCCATCATCATCAGCATCATGGCCATCATCATCATCAATATCATGGCCATCATCATCATCAGCATCATGGCCATCGTCATCAATATCATGGCCATCATCATCAGCATCATGGCCATCATCATCAGCATCATGGCCATCAGCATCATGGCCATCATCATCAGTATCATGGCCATCATCATCAGCATCATGGCCATCATCATCAGCATCATGGCCATCATCATCATCATCATGGCCATCATCATCAATATCATTGCCATCATATCATCAGCATCATCATCAACATCATAGCCATCGTCATCAGTATCATGACCATCATCATCATGGCCTTCATCATGATCAGCATCATCATCATCATCATCATCATCATCATCTCAGCAGCAGCCGCATTAGCATCATGGCCATCATCAGCATCAAAAGCCATCATCAGTATCAAAGCCATCATCAGCATCAAAGCCATCATCAGTATCAAAGCCATCATCAGCATCAAAGCCATCATCAGTATCAAAGCCATCATCAGCATCAAAGCCATCATCAGTATCAAAGCCATCATTAGCATTATGGCCATCATCAGCATCAAAGCCATCAGCAGCATCAAAGCCATCATCAGTATCAAGCCATCATCAGTATCAAAGCCATCATTAGCATCATGGCCATCATCAGCATCAAAGCCATCATCAGTATCAAAGCCATCATCAGCATCAAAGCCATCATCAGTATCATGGCCATCATCAGCATCAAAGCCATCATCAGTATCAAAGCCATCATCAGTATCAAAGCCATCATTAGCATCATGGCCATCATCAGTATCAAAGCCATCATTAGCATCATGGCCATCATCAGTATCAAAGCCATCATCAGTATCAAAGCTATCATTAGCATCATGGCCATCTCAGCATCAAAGCCATCATCAGCATCAAGCCATCATCAGCATCAAAGCCATCATTAGCATCATGGCCATCATCAGTATCAAAGCCATCATCAGCATCAAAGCCATCATCAGTATCAAAGCCATCATCAGTATCAAGCATCATCAGCATCAAAAGCCATCATTAGTATCAAAGCCATCATTAGCATCATGGCCATCATCAGCATCAAAGCCATCATCAGCATCAAAGCCATCATTAGCATCAAAGCCATCATCAGTATCAAAGCCATCATTAGCATCATGGCCATCATCAGCATCAAAGCCATCATCAGTATCAAAGCCATCATTAGCATCATGGCCATCATCAACATCAAAGCCATCATCAGTATCAAAGCCATCAATCAGCATCATGGCCATCATCAGCATCAAAGCCATCATCAGCATCATGGCCATCATCAGTATCATGGCCATCATCAGTATCAAAGCCATCATCAGCATCATGGCCATCATCAGTATCAAAGCCATCATCAGCATCATGGCCATCATCAGCATCAAAGCCATCATCAGTATCAAGCCATCATCAGTATCAAAGCCATCATCAGTATCAAAGCCATCATTAGCATCATGGCCATCATCAGTTCAAAGCCATCATTAGCATCATGGCCATCATCAGCATCAAAGCCATCATCAGTATCAAAGCCATCATTAGCATCATGGCCATCAGCATCAAGCCATCATCAGCATCAAAGCCATCATCAGTATCAAAGCCATCATCAGTATCAAAGCCATCATTAGCATCATGGCCATCATCAGCATCAAAGCCAACATCAGTATTGTCATATTCTTTTTAAATTTGCTTTTTCTCCCCATTCTGTGCTTTGTGTATGCCTGGGTCTCTAGCCGACCCTTCGTGTACTGGTGTTCACGCAGTGTTAAATCCACTGTCTGACTGCCTTGTCTCTCTCTGCTGTCCAGTGTCTGACTGCTTTGTCTTCTGTCTGCTGTCCAGTGTATGACTGCCTTGTCTTCTCTCTGCTGTCCAGTTTATGACTGCTTTGTCTTCTCTCTGCTGTCCAGTGTATGACTGCTTTGTCTTCTCTCTGCTGTCCAGTGTCTGACTGCTTTGTCTTCTGTCTGCTGTCCAGTGTATGACTGCCTTGTCTTCTGTCTGCTGTCCAGTGTATGACTGCCTTGTCTTCTGTCTGCTGTCCAGTGTATGACTGCCTTGTCTTCTGTCTGCTGTCCAGTGTATGACTGCTTTGTCTTCTCTGCTGTCCAGTCTCTGAATGCTTTGTCTTCTGTCTGCTGTCCACTGTCTGACTGCATTGTCTTCTCTCTGCTGTCCACTGTCTGACTGCTTTGTCTTCTCTCTGCTGTCCAGTGTATGACTGCTTTGTCTTCTCTCTGCTGTCCAGTGTATGACTGCTTTGTCTTCTCTCTGCTGTGCAGTGTATGACTGCTTTGTCTTCTCTCTGCTGTCCAGTGTATGACTGCTTTGTCTTCTCTCTGCTGTGCAGTGTATGACTGCTTTGTCTTCTCTCTGCTGTCCAGTGTATGACTGCTTTGTCTCTCTCTGCTGCCCAGTGTATGACTGCTTTGTTTTCTCTCTGCTGTCCAGTGTATGACTGCTTTGTCTTCCTCTCTGCTGTCCAGTGTATGACTGCTTTGTCTTCTCTCTGCTTTTCCAGTGTATGACTGCTTTGTCTTCTCTCTGCTGTCCAGTGTATGACTGCCTTGTCTTCTGTCTGCTGAAGGTGCTGGGTCCTTTCCTCAAATGTGTACACTGTCTGGTGTTGGGTTCACTCCATTAACCATTCTGTACTAACCGTCTGCTTCCAGATCCACTCCGGTAGGAATAGCGGCCTCTTCTGTGACAAAGACTGCAGCGCCCATCAGGTAACCTTGACTCTGCTTTGTGTGTGTGTGTGTGTGTGTGTGTGTGTGTGTGTGTGTGTGTGTGTGTGTGTTGTGTGTGTGTGTGGTGAATAAATATGTGATAGAATGTGTGTTGTGTGTTGTGTGTGTGTGTGTGTGTGTGTGTGTGTGTGTGTGTGTGTGTGTGTGTGTGTGTGTGAGTTGCGTGCGTGCATGTGTGTGTGTGTGTGGTGTGTGTGTGTGTTGTGTTTGTTGTGTTGTGTGTGTTTGTATGTGGTGTGTGTTTCTATTGTGTTTTGTTACCTTGAAAGTCTGTCTGCTGTCTCTCTCTCTCTGCTCTCTCCTCTCTCTCTCTCTCCTCTTCTCTCTCTCTCTCTCTCTCTCTCCTCTCTCTCTCTGTCTTGTCTGTCCTGTCTGTCTGTCTCCTCTCTCTCTCTCTCTCTCTCTCTCCCCTCCTCCTCTCTCTCTCTGCTGTTGTGTGTGTGTGTGTGTGTGTGTGTGTGTGCGCGTGTGCGCGGAAGAGGGCGAAGGGGGAGGGGGGATCTCAAAGATGGTGCCTTCATCTTGTTATTGTGTTTGTTCTGTTTCTTGTTACTGTTTATATCTTTATGTCTATCTGTCTATCTCTATGTCTCTTCTCTCTCTCCCTCCTCCTCTCTCTCTCTCTCCTCTCTCTCTCTCTCTCTCTCTCTCTCTCTCTCTCTCTCTCTCTCTCTCTCTCTCTCGTTTATCATCAGGTTTTATATGTAATCATAAACAATGAAAATGGCAGTCTCATCTCAACAAAGTATGGAAACCCTCTATATGAAATAACAAGATGCAAAGCATATAAACTACTCCCAGTTTATCCTGAATACACGTGAGATATTCCATAAAGAGGAAATACCGTCTTGGGCTGGTGTAACCGTTGGTAATGGCTATTCTGGTAAACATGGGGCGTCATCTGTGACATATAATGAACATACTTACAAATTTTCACAAAGATCGGCCAAGAACTTTCTGAGATCTTCCATAAAGAAGAAAGCCATTATGGGCCGTTAGTAACGGCTGTAACGGTAAACTTAAACATCGGGCATCATCCGTGACCCATAATGAACACACCTACAAATTTCAGAAAGATCGGCCACGTACTTTCTGAGATATTCCATAAAAAACTAAAACATCGGGCATTATCAGTGACCCATAATCAACATACCTACAATTTGTTTTAGAACGATCAGCCAAGTACTTTCTGAGACATTCCAAAACCCGTTATGGGCCGTTATAGCTGTTAGTAACGGCTACAACGGTAAATTAAAACGTCGGGCATCATCCATCGTCCATAATGAACATAACTACATATTTTCAGAACGATCGGCCAAGTACTTTCTGAGATATTTCATAAAGAATAAAAACCGTTACAGGCCGTTACAGCCGTTAGTAACGGCCATAACGGTAAACTAAAACATCAGGCATTATTTGTGACCCATAATGAACACACCTACAATTTTGTTTAGAAAGATCGGCCAAGTACTTTCTGAGATATTCCATAAGGAAGAAAAACCGTGACAGGCCGTTACAGCCGTTAGTAACGGCTATAACGGGGTAAACTAAAACATCGGGCATCATCCATGACCCATAATGAACATACCTGCTAATTTTCACAAAGATCGGCCAAGTACTTTCTGAGATACTCCATAAAGAAGAAAAAGCGTTACAGGCCGTTACAGCCGTTAGTAACTGCTGTAACGGTAAACTAAAACATCGGCATTATTTGTGACCCATAATGAACACACCTATAAATTTTCAGAAAGATCGGCCAAGTGCTTTCTGAGATATGCCATAAAGAAGAAAAACCGTTACTGGCCGTTTCAGCCGTTAGTAACGGCTATCACGGGTAAACTCAAACATCGGGCATCATCCGTGACCCATAGTAAACATACCTGCTAATACTCACAAGGATCGGCCAAGTACTTTCTGAGATATTCCATAAAGAAGGAAAGCCGTTACAGTCGTTAGTAACGGCTATAACGGTTAACTAAAAATCAGGCATCATTCGTCACCCATAATGAACATACCTACAATTTTTTTTAGAAAGATCGGCCAAGTGCTTTCTGAGATATTCCATGAATAATAAAACCCGTTACAGGCCGTTACAGCCGTTAGTAATGACTATAACGGTAAACTGAAACATCGGGCATTATTCGTGCATGACCCATAGTGAACATACCTGCTAATTTCACAAAGATCGGCCCAGTACTTTCTGAGATATTTCATGAAGAAGAAAAACCGTTGCAGACCGTTACAGCCGTTAGTAACGGCTAAAACGGGTATCTAAAACTCGGGCATTATCGTGACCCATAATAAACATACCTACAAATTTTCAGAAAGATCGGCCAAGTACTTTCTGAGATATTCCATAAAGAAGAAAAACGTTACAGCCGTTACAGCCGTTAGTAACGGCTCTAACGGTAAACTAAAACATCGGGCATTATCCGTGACCCATAATGAACATACCTGTAATTTTCACAAAGATCGCCAAGTACTTTCTGAGATATCTATACAAAGAAAACCCGTTACAGGCCGTTACAGCCGTTAGTAACGGCTATAACGGGGGAAACTAAAACATCAGACATTATCCGTAACCCATAATGAACATACCTGCTAATTTTCACAAAGATTGGCCAAGTACTTTCTGAGATATTCCTTAAAGAAGAGAAACCGTTACAGGCCGTTACAGCCGTTAGTAACGGTTATAGCGATAAACTAAAACATCGGGCATCATCCGTGACCCATAATGAACATACCTACAAATTTTCAGAAAGATCGGCCGAGTAGTTTTGTCTGGAGCGAGTGGAACACATTTTGACCACGGACGGACGGACAGACAGACAGACACACACACACACACACACACGCACGCACGCCGCGCGCGCGCGCCACACACACACACACACACACACACACACACACACACACACACACACACACACACACACACACACAGAGAATTCTTTGTTCCCATTCTAAAGTACTCCCTGTTTTATAAGAACTGGGAGTACAAAAAGAAAAGCATTCCTCTCATCTCAAATTAAGCGCTATGTCGAGATCAGCACACTGAAGCTTTCTGATATCCAACTCGCACACATAATGTGAAAGATCAACTGCATATGAGATAGATGTGGTGATGTCCTGCTAGAAGATCAAGATCTTTCCACCGGTGACCAACTGCTGTTGAACTACATCTGACAATAATCGAGAAAACCTACGCTTCCTTTCATGATTATATTTTAGCGTCGACTGGGCCCGAGAGATACAGACACCTGCAGTGTCGGCCAGGACATTTGTGCGACAACCTTGGAGATGCCCCATCAAGTGGCTGAAACTTGACTATGTGGTTGTAGTGGTCCTGCCGGATCCCACAGCTTTTAACTGACTGTGTGGTTGTAGTGGTCCTGCCGGATCCCACAGCTTTTAACTGACTGTGTGGTTGTAGTGGTCCTGCCGGATCCCACAGCTTTTAACTGTGTGGTTGTAGTGGTCCTGCCGGATCCCACGCTTTTAACTACTGTGTGGTTGTAGTGGTCCTGCCGGATCCCACAGCTTTTAACTGACTGTTGGTTGTAGTGGTCCTACCAGATCCCACATCTTTTAACTGACTGTGTAGTTGTAGGGTCCTACCGGATCCCACAGCTTTTAACTGACTGTGTGGTTGTAGTGGTCCTACCGGATCCCACAGCTTTTAACTGACTGTGTGGTTGTAGTGGTCCTACCGGATCCCATATCGTTTAACTGACTGTGTGGTTGTAGTGGTCCTACCGGATCCCACATCGTTTAACTGACTGTGTGGTTGTAGTGGTCCTACCGGATGCCACAGCGTTCACGTGGGGACATCCAATGCTGTAACTGACTGTGTAGTTGTAGTGACCCTAACGGACCCACAACGTTCATATGGACCGAGTCCAGTGGGAGATGAAAAGCCCTTCCAAATCAATACCTGTGATGGACTGTATCGTACACCTCCCAGCCCCTATCCCAGCGTGGCTACCACTGCATGCACCGCGCGTGACCCAGTCTGTTAGAGAGATTGGTTCAAAACTAACGTCCATGGCTTATGAACACAACGAAAGGCACACGGTGCCTGTCTTCAGAGAGATTTGGTTTAAACTAACGTCATGGCTTAATGAACACAACGAAACGTGCCACACGTTGCCAACTTCCTCCACCAGTGTCATTGACCTGTCTGTAGAGAGATTTGTTTTCAAACTAACGTCATGGCTTAATGAACACAAGCGAAAGGAACACGTTGCCTGTCTTCAGAGAGATTTGTTTTCAAACTAACGTCATGGCTTAATGAACACAACGAAAGGCACACGTTGTGAACTCCTCCACCAGTGTCATGACCTGTCTTCAGAGAGATTTGGTTTGAAACTAACGTCATGGCTTAAGGAACACAACGAAAGGCACACGTTGCCAACTCCTCCACCAGTGTCATTGACATCTCTGAAGGCACCTGAAAACGTACTCTTTTGATCTCCTCACTGCCCCACCTTCTTCCTCTCTCTCATCCATCTCCCACCCTACTCCCACCTCTCTTTCTTCCTGCTCCCCCCCCCCCCCCCCCCCACCCGTCTCTCTCTGTCTTTTGTATGTTCATGTACATCTTCACCATCTGTGTTTGCTTCGACATTTCGTTACTAATTTATCCGACACTATCGTTGCAGTACATTCGTTTGCGATGCTTCCATTTCATTGCCACTGCAGTTGACATGCATATGATCATGTCACATACAAGACCGTGTAAAGCAGAACCTCATCTGAAATATTCATATCTCTCCTCCTCTCTCTCTCTCCTCTCTCTCTCTATCTCTCTCTCTCATCCTCTCTTTCTCTTCGCTCTCTCGTCTTCTCTCTTCTCTCGTTCTCTCCTTCTCTCTCTAATATATATATATAAAATAAATACTATGTTGTCTTTCTCTCTCTGTGTCTGCCCTGTCTGTCTCTTCTCTCCTCTCTCTCTCTCTCTCTCTCTCCTCCTCTTGTGTGTCTTCTCTCTCCGTTCTCTCTCCATGCTCTCCCTCTCTCCTGTGCTCTCCCTCCCTCCATGCTCCCTCCTCCCTCCTCCCCTCTCTCTCTCTCTCCTCTCTCTCTCTCTCTCTTCTCTCTCTCTCTCTCTCTTCCTCTCTCCTCTCTCTCTCTCTCTCTCTCTGCGTGCGTGTGTCTTGGTTTATAAAACATAGATTTGCAGACTGGGAATACCAGAACGATTGACAGCAATCAAGGGGGGGGGGGGGGGGGGGGGGGGGGGGGGGGGGGGGGGGGGGTAGAGAGAGCAGGGTAGAAGGGAGGGGGGGGGGGAGGGGGACATCCATGATAATTATTTAAAAGATCCTTCGTTACCCACTATCGTTAGCCAGTATCAAAGAGAGTGAAACGATGGGTGGTGTTCGTTAGCCACTATCGTTAGCCAATATCAAAGGGTGAAATGAGGGGTGGTGTTCGTTACCCACTATCGTTAGCCAATATCAAAGAGTGAAATGATGAGTTGTGTTCGTTACCCACTATCGTTAGCCAATATCAAAGAGAGTGAAACGATGGCTGGTGTTCGTTACCCACTATCGTTAGCCAATATCAAAGAGTGAAACGAGGGATGGTGTTCGTTACCCACTATCGTTAGCCAATATCAAAGAGTGAAACGATGGATGGTGTTCGTTACCCACAATCGTTAGCCAATATCAAAGAGTGAAACGATGGATGGTGTTCGTTACCAACTATCGTTAGCCAGTGTCAAAGAGTGAAACGATGGATGGCGTTCGTTACCCACTATCGTTAGCTAATATCAAAGAGTGAAACGATGGATGGTGTTCGTTACCCACTATCGTTAGCCAATATCAAAGAGTGAAATGATGAGTGGTGTTCGTTACCAACTATCGTTAGCCAATATCAAAGAGTGAAATGATGAGTGGTGTTCGTTACCAACTATCGTTAGCCAATATCAAAGAGTGAAACGAGGGTGGTGTTGATGATGGGGTGCAGAGTCAGACCCTTGGCCGTCTTCTGTGCTGAGACTTGACAAGACACAATGGGGACTGTGCTGAGACTTGACAAGACACAATGAGGACTGTGCTGAGACTTGACAAGACACAATGAGGACTGTGCTGAGACTTGACAAGACACAATGAGGACTGTGCAGAGACTTGACAAGACACAATGAGGACTGTGCTGAGACTTGACAAGACACAATGAGGACTGTGCTGACACTTGACAAGACACAATGATGACTGTGCAGAGACTTGACAAGACACAATGAGGACTATGCTGAGACTTGACAAGACACAGTGAGGACTGTGCTGCGACTTGAAAAGACACAGTGAGGACTGTGCTGTGAATGTGGTGGCAGAGAGCTGGGGTCCCCAGCTAAGGCTGTGCATGCCACTGCAGACACAGTGAGGACTGTGCTGTGAATGTGGGTGCAGAGAGGCTGGGTCCCCAGCTAAGGCTGTGCATGCCACTGCAGACACAGTGAGGACTGTGCTGTGAATGTGGGTGGCAGAGAGGCTGGGGTCCCCAGCTAAGGCTGTGCATGCCACTGCAGACACAGTGAGGACTGTGCTGTGAATGTGGGTGGCGGGAGGCTGGGGTTCCCCAGCTAAGGCTGTGCATGCCACTGCAGACACAGTGAGGACTGTGCTGTGAATGTGGGTGGCGGAGAGGCTGGGGGTTCCCAGCTAAGGCTGTGCATGCCACTGCAGACACAGTGAGGACTGTGCTGTGAATGTGGGTGGCAGAGAGGCTGGGGGTCCCCAGCTAAGGCTGTGCATGCCACTGCAGACACAGTGAGGACTGTGCTGTGAATGTGGTGGCGGAGAGGCTGGGGTTCCCCAGCTAAGGCTGTACATGCCACTGCAGACACAGTGAGGACTGTGCTGTGAATGTGGGTGGCGGAGAGGCTGGGGGCCCCAGCTAAGGCTGTGCATGCCACTGCAGACACTCCTGGTCAAAGCTGGTTGGGCCAACAAGGCAGGGTGATTGCAGACTTACCCGTCCTTCCCCTGGGGACATGGGCCACCCGCTAGAGGTCCGGGGAGCATAACTGTTTTATTTAGGGAGAGAAGTGAGGAGTGCATGGAACACCACACTGGTGCCCTCAGAACGACCACAGTGTTCAACATGCTGCACCGTTTTTTTCTCTCCACCACACGAGTGTGAAGTGAACGCGCTGTGTCAGAGAGAGCCTGGCTGCGATGTAGTCTGGTTCCCCAGGTTCTCACAGACCACAGTGGCTCACTTTGTGTTGCCCGAGCTGAGGCGTCAGGGGGGACCGGCCGGTGCCATACTGTGCTGTTGTGACAGAGGTAATGGGCGCCGGCCGTGCCATACTCTGTGCTGTGACAGAGGTAATGGGCGGGAAGCCGCCACGTCCGGCACTCCGTCAGCATTCCAGCCCTCTCTGCCAGACGCCTGGCAAGATGAATGGGCTGCAGGGCGGCTCTCAGCCCGCTGTCACAGAGCCAGAGAAACACAGGCCCCACAACCGCTGACTTCAGCCTTCACAGAGCCAGACAAACACAGGCCCCACAACGGCTGACTTCAGCCTTCACAGAGCCAGACAAACACAGGCCCTACAACGGCTGACTTCAGCCTTCACAGAGCCAGACAAACACAGGCCCCACAACGGCTGACTTCAGCCTTCACAGAGCCAAACACAGGCCCTACAACGGCTGACTTCAGCCTTCACAGAGCCAAACACAGGCCCTACAACGGCTGATTTCAGCCTTCACAGAGCCAGACAAACACAGGCCCCACAACGGCTGACTTCAGCCTTCACAGAGCCAGAGAAACACAGGCCCTACAACGGCTGACTTCAGCCTTCACAGAGCCAGCCAAACACAGGCCCTACAACGGCTGACATCAGCCTTCACAGACCTAGACAAACACAGGCCATACAACGGCTGACTTAATAATAACAATAATGATAATTAATTATAATAATGTTTAATTGTATAGCGCATGTTCCTTAAAATGCTCAACAGCGCTTTACATTTTAAAAAAAGAGCAAATGGTAAAAATAGGAATTATAGAAGTCATGCACACAAAGCCTAGAGATATCCAATACTAAAACAAATCACATTGCGTTCACAATTAAGACATTGTATAATAATGATAATAATAATGATACTAATGATAATTATAGAAAAAGAAAATAACACGAGAAATTTCACAAAAGTCTCCCTCTCATTAATCCTCTAAAAACCATTCTTCTCCTTTACCCCCCCCCCCCCCCCCCCACACACAACACACACAACACGCACGCACACACGCACGCACGCGCGCACGCACACAAACACGCACGCACGCACGCACGCACGCACGCACACACACACACATGCCACACACACACACACATGCACACACACACACACACACACACACACACACACACCTTCACGTTTCTAGTCTAGGAACATAAGGCAGGAGAATGAATCTGATTTGGAAGGACTTGCACATATCAGTTTCTCAGGACAAATGAGTTTGAAAGTGGTAGGTTTTCAGAAAGGTGAGAAGCAGTAGTTTTCAGAAAGGTGAGAAGCAGTTTGTTTTTCTAAGAGACAGGGGAAGAGAGTTCCATACATTTTGGCCAAAGACAGAGAAGAACTTTTTACCAAAGGTATCAAGACAGAAGCGAGGAACAGTCAGCAGTATATCTGCAGGAGATTGGAAAGATAAGATGGTATGTTCTCATGATAGATACACTGGAACCAGAGACAGGCAACTTTATATTGAATTCATTCTGGCCTTTACAGGAAGCAATGGAGAGTTCTGAGAAGAGATTTGCGCTCTCACGTTTGGGCTTGCAGAGAACAAGACGAGCCGCATGGTTCTGTATGTGTTGAAGTTTATTTAGTAGATTACAGTACTCTAGTCTGGAGAGTATGAAGGAGACAACAAGTTTGTTGGCAGCATCAGTGGATAGAAAGGAGCGGACCTTGCTTATTCTACGTAACTGAAGATACAGAGTACGGCATAGTTGTTTGACATGTGCTTCCATAGACAAGGTTTCGTTTAGGTAGAAACCAAGATTCCTGACAGTTAGTAAGAAGGATACATCACATCCAGAGATAGACATAGCAGTATGAGTAATCTGATTGATCTTTGAATTAGTGCCAGTAACGCCAGTAACAATGAGCTCAGTTTTATCATCATTCATTTTCAGTTTGTCAGTCATCCACTTTGAAACATCCTCTATACAATCTCCCAGACGGCACTCAAGAGAGTCAAAATCTGATGGAGTAGAGGCGTTATGCATCTGCGAGTCATCTGCAAAGAAATGGTATGAGTGGCCTGACTGATTAATGATAGTGCTGAGAGGCTGTGTGTACAGTAAACTGGACAGGTCCCAAGACAGAACCCTGTGGCACACCACATTTAATCACTGATGGAGCTGATTCATGGTTAATGACAACAGACTGGGTACGGCCAGTTACATAGGAGTTGAACCAGTCCAGAACCGTTCCAGAGCAGCCAAAAATGGTACGCAACCGCGTTGTGAGGATGCTGTGGTCTATGGTGTCAAATGCTGCTGACGAGCCAAGCAGTGACAAGATAGACACACTCCCATTGTCTGAGGCCTGAAGGAGGTCATTGACACTTACGATAGGCTGACTGAAACGGCTCAAGCAGGTTATGAGATTCAAGATGCTGTAGAAGCTGTTTTAGTGCAATGCGTTCCAATACCTTTGACAAGAATGGTAGATTGGAGACTGGACGATAGTTCTTCAAGCAGAATCAAACAGGATTGAGGCAGGAGTAGGGTCGAGGTCACGGGACTTCTTTGGCATTTTCTTTAGTATCTTGTTTATACACGGATCTCAGATACAGGCTCAAATTTTTCAAACAGTGTACCAGAGAACACAACAGCATCAGTGGGGCATGGTATATCAGGGTCAAAGCTGCTTCTGATCTGTTCAATCTTGCCAACAAAAAGCTCACTGAATTTATTGGGAAGAGACCCAGGGGGATGTTAGAAGGAAGCACAGTGTCTCCTGCTTTGCCCAACAGCTGATCACTGAGGCGGAACAGTTCTCTGGAGCTGTCAGCACCTGCTATCCTGCCACATATGTCATTTTTCTTTGCTTCATGTATCATGTTTGTAACTTTGTTACGCTGCTCTGCATAAATTTCTCTGTGAATAGTCAGTCCGCCGTAGCACTTTAGCATGAATGATGTCTAGAGTCATCCAAGGGGCGGATGTAAGGTCTGATACTGTACGAACAATGAGAGGAGCATGTTGGTCAAGCAGCTGTCGCAAGCAAGTGAGGTCAGATGAATTGGACTGACATTGAATCAAGCACTGTATGAACATCAGTTTTGAAAGCATGCATGTCTATAGCCTTCAGCCGTCACAGAGCCAGAGAAACACAGGCCCTATAACAGTTGGTTCTCCTGTGTAGCTTTCGTTTTGTGGAGAATGTCAGGAAGGTTTTTTGTTTTGTGGATAATGTCAGACTTGGAGGTGTTTCCTCAGTTTTTGTGGAATGTCAGCCAGGAAGATGCTTCGTCAGACAGAAGGGTGTTTCTCTTTGTGGATGTCAGACAAAGGATCTTTCATTTTGTGGATGATGTCAGACTGAAAGGTGTTTTCATTCTGTCGATGTCACACCTGAGGGGGCGGTCATTATATGGATAATGAGACTGAAAGGTGTTTCATTCTGTCGATGTCACACCTGAGGGGGAGGTCATTATATGGATAATGAGACTGAAAGGTGTTTCATTCTGTCGATGTCACACCTGAGGGGGAGGTCATTATATGGATAATGAGACTGAAAGGTGTTTCATTCTGTCGATGTCACACCTGAGGGGGCGGTCATTATATGGATAATGAGACTGAAAGGTGTTTCATTCTGTCGATGTCACACCTGAGGGGGCGGTCATTATATGGATAATGAGACTGAAAGGTGTTTCATTCTGTCGATGTCACACCTGAGGGGGAGGTCATTATATGGATAATGAGACTGAAAGGTGTTTCATTCTGTCGATGTCACACCTGAGGGGAGGTCATTATATGGATAATGAGACTGAAAGGTGTTTCATTCTGTCGATGTCACACCTGAGGGGGCGGTCATTATATGGATAATGAGACTGAAAGGTGTTTCATTCTGTCGATGTCACACCTGAGGGGGAGGTCATTATATGGATAATGAGACTGAAAGGTGTTTCATTCTGTCGATGTCACACCTGAGGGGGCGGTCATTATATGGATAATGAGACTGAAAGGTGTTTCATTCTGTCGATGTCACACCTGAGGGGGAGGTCATTTTGTGGATGATGTCAGACTGGGAGTGTGTGTTTCATTTTGATGTCAGACAGGAGGATGTTTCATTTTGTGGATAATGTGAGACAGAAGGTGTCCAAATACCCCGTCCACGTGGGCCTGTTAAAGCTGCCCTGGCGACATCATTGTCTTCAGGCACTGGCTGGAACAGTTTGAGCATCGCTTCAAACGTGGTGTCTTTTTTCATATTTCATTTTCTAAAGCATAGAAATGTCCGGACCCTTGTGAAGTCAGTATGCCACCGCTGCTCTGATCTCTGTATTTCCTTTCCCGGTTTTGTGGCACAGAGCTCTTTTTCTGATTACAGGTATTCATTGATTTCTTTGTGTGTATGGAATTTCAGGTTTGTGTGTTAAACATGTAAAGAGTACAGTCATCTAAGGATATGTAAAATAACTTGACAGATTTTGAAATCGTGCGGGTTTTTTTTTTACCTTTAGTATGTTTTGACGCGAACTGTCGGCTGTCATACGTACATCTGGTGATCTCTTTCCTCAGACTGACCGTGGGTAAAGCCAGTTTGGGCGTCCTGGGATCGACCACAATGTGTCTGTTGAGGCGGTATTTGCTGGTTTGTTTCCGAAACTGAAGGGGTAGTTATCTCCCAGCCATTCCAGGATGGATTGCCAGGAATGGCAAACACGGCCAAGTGGACGGGAAGCCAGTGCAGTGCCTTCCTATTTGACGTCACTGACGGCGTGCTGTCTGCGTGGTGGAGGGGCAGGGAGGTGTGTCGGGCTTCCTACTTACAGCAGGCACGACGGGAGGCCAGACGGACGACAGGCCAGCATCACTGTAAGAGCAGAAAGCTGACAGGCCTCCCATCCCCCGTCTGCCGGAATCCAACTTCTTTTGACCCACTCGCAGTTGTAGAGCTTTAGTTCATCGTGTTGTCAAACTGTTCAGGTAAGCTGACGTCACACTGTCTGTGACCCAGCCGAGTGTCAGGGCTATTTTCATGGCTGTACTTTTGTCTTGAGCAGCTAACGGAACAGGCTATTTAACGTAACGAAAATCAAGGGGTGGTCTCGAAATGGAAGGAACAAGGGCACTGAGAAATAAACAGCTTCCTGCTTCTGAAGGGAGTGGAGCGTGGAGAACTCAAACTGCTTCCTACACATCGTACAACTCTAAGGAATTCATTCAGCTTCTTGCGTAAGGATTTAGACCACAGAGAATTCAGTCCGTTTACTTCACATAACAGACCAGTGGGAATTCAGTTGGCTTCTTGCATATGTTAATCAAGATCGAAGTCAGCCGTGCTCCTACATATTGGAAACAAAATTGAGTTCAGTTGGCTTGTATTTATCAGTCATGTTCCTACATGTACTGAACAAACTGGAGTTCAGTTAGCTTATTGCATATATTAATTAGAGCGGAATTCAGTCGTCTTCCTGCAAGTAGCAAACACAAAGCAGTTCAGCAAGCTTTCTGCGTGAGTCAAGAGGGAACTGGAGCGACATCATCAACAACAGATAGGAGGGAAGTCTGTCCGCCTTCCTACTTACAGCAGCCACCACGAGAGCCTAGATGGACACGCGCGCGTGCGTGCGCGCGCGCGTGCATGTGTGTGTGTGTGTGGGCGTGGGGCGGGGAGCTGTGGAAAGCAAGAGCACTACCTGGTGCCATGGATCTGAAAGAAGTGCTACCTGTGCAGACTGTCAGAAAGACACCTGCAACGATTTCCAAGGCCTGGTCAGCATGTGGGTACAATCTCACCAGGCCTAACCAACACGTTGGGTTAATCAATACGTAGGTCACACACCTGCTGTCTCAGCCCACAGAACCACTTCCCTCACCTGTTCTTTTTAGTCACTCACTTCTGTAGTTGTCCAGCTGTGAACCCTGTGCACTGTAGTCTCAGGGTTATGCAGACGGGGTGCAACGAATAGGGACACTTTCCCTAAAATACTGAAAGTGTCAGCACACACACCACACACACACACACACCCCACACACACACACACACACACACACACACACACACAAGAGAGAGAGAGAGAGAGAGGAGAGAGAGAGAGAGAGAGAGAGAGAGAGAGAGGAGAGAGAGAGAAGAGAGAGAGAAACTGCGGAACTACTGGACACAAAAGATACAAGGGAGCCCTGCATATTTCCCAGGTGTTTGCCCATATGGATTCCAAACCAGACAGTGTGAAAATTGGATGTAGCCTATGTAGCCACGATCATGGTGAGTTTTAACCCGTTGAGTGCCTTTAGTCGGTCAGCTGACGCGGAAATAAAAGTGCTTTTCCAGTGCCAATGGGCCGTCCCTGACGTCATGCATTTTTCTTGAATTTTCATTCGTTACTATTTCTATCAACGGACTCAAATAGAGTTTGCGTAGAAAGCCTTATATGTCTGTAGTCTTAAAATAATATGTAAATGACCACACGTGAGGGGAAAGCCCATTTATTCTCATCACTGGCTGGATGACCAGCCAGCACTTCGTGTCTCGCTTGCAAAGATGGCGGCACAACCTTCGACAAGCCCAGCGACCAAATCAACGTATTTACACAGCTGAGCAGTCTCTGCTGATGATTTTTGACAAACACAATAATCTTTTATTCAACGACTAACTCGAGCATGAAGGTGAGATGATGATAGTGGTGGAATTGCCGACCATATTCGTCAGTTATTGAGTAGGGCTCTGTGTGACCTCAGTGTGTGTTCAGCTGACAGCGTCGAACGAGCCAGCCTAGTGTGTACTCTGCACCGCGTGCTGGTGTCCAGTGATGTGAAAATCAGTGCGAGAGAGAAGCGTGGCCTGCTCGCGGCGTGACACGGTGCAGACGGAAAGGTAGGGGAAGATGAGGGGTGAAAGAGAGGGTTGAAGTCGAGCAAGGGGGTGTGGTGGGGAGAGGGGGGGGCGTGGTCGTGGACTGGTCAGTCTGCATCGAGTGTGAGCGTCTTGATAGACTTTCAAACTGTTTTACTTTCATTTACAGGTGTAGTGTGACAATACAAACTTTATTTTCAACTTTTTTGCTGTGTGTTCTTGTTTGGATGTGGTAAATCATATGTTTTTGATCGTGCAAAAAAATCTATCCAAATCTAAAAGCCTAAATACTTTTTTATTATCAAAATTAAACAAAAGAAGCCCAGATTCAAAATCTTCATTCAATTTCCTTCAAAAATGATATAGATTTCATTTTTCTATATTTTGTAGTTTCTGAGCTAGAATTTTTTGTTAATTATGACCCCCAAATCATGAGATTTCCCAGGCACCTGGGAACACCTTTGTTTGTACTATTGTGGGGCACTGAACGGGAGCAGAGAAACATCGAGTTACAATTTATAAAATGTTCCTGATTTAACGAAAATTTGAAGGAAAAAAAAGTGAACAATTGTCGCAGGTAAATTAAGGCTCTGTGTTGTCACACTGGATATGTCACTGGACCCTCTGAGCGACTGATGCCGAAGATTTGGGGACTTTAGTTTTTGTTTGTTTCCTAGGCCTTACCACGAAAGCGACGTAGATTTGGGACTTTTTGTGTGTTTGTTTACTAGGCCCTACACTGACGAAAGCGACGTCGATTTGGGACTTTTTTGTGTGTTTGTTGACTAGGCCCTACACTGACGAAAGCGACGTAGATTTGGGACTTTTTTGTGTGTTTGTTTACTAGGCCTTACACTGACGAAAGCGACGTAGATTTGGGACTTTTTGGTGTGTTTGTTGACTAGGTCTTACACTGACGAAAGCGACGTAGATTTGGGACTTTTTTGTGTGTTTGTTTACTAGGCTTTACACTGACGAAAGTGACGTAGATTTGGGACTTTTTGTGTGTTTGTTGACTAGCCCATACACTGTCGAAAGCGACGTAGATTTGGGACTTTTTTTGTGTGTTTGTTGACTAGGCCCTACACTGACGAAAGTGACGTAGATTTGGGACTTTTTGTGTGTTTGTTGACTAGGCTTTACACTGACGAAAGCGACGTAGATTTGGGACTTTTTTGTGTGTTTGTTGACTAGGCCCTACACTGACGAAAGCGACGTAGATTTGGGACTTTTTTGTGTGTTTGTTGACTAGGCCATACACTGACGAAAGCGACGTAGATTTGGGACTTTTTGTGTGCTTGTTGACTAGGCCATACACTGACGAAAGCGACGTAGATTTGGGACTTTTTGTGTGTTTGTTGACTAGGCCATACACTGACGAAAGCGACGTAGATTTGGGACTTTTTGGGTGTTTGTTGACTAGGCTTTACACTGACGAAAGCGACGTAGATTTGGGACTTTTTTGTGTGTTTGTTGACTAGGCCATACACTGACGAAAGCGACGTAGATTTGGGACTTTTTGTGTGTTTGTTGACTAGGCTTTACACTGACGAAAGCGACGTAGCCAAATCTCGTGCTCTGCTTCAGGCCGAGCTCCACCACCAAGACAGAGCGGCCCAGAGGCATGCCACTGGTGCTGCTCCACCACCAAGACAGAGCGGCCCAGAGGCATACCACTGGTGCTGCTCCACCACCAAGACAGAGCGGCCAGAGGCATGCCACTGGTGCTCCTCCACACCAGACAGAGCGGCCCAGAGGCATGCCACTGGTGCTCCTCCACCACCAAGACAGGGCGGCCCAGAGGCAGCCACTGGTGCTCCTCCACCACCAAGACAGAGCGGCCCAGAGGCATGCCATGGTGCTCCTCCACCACCAAGACAGAGCGGCCCAGAGGCATGCCACTGGTGCTCCTCCACCACCAAGACAGAGCGGCCCAGAGGCATGCCACTAGTGCTCCTCCACCACCAAGACAGAGCGGCCCAGAGGCATGCCACTGGTGCTCCTCCACCACCAAGACAGAGCGGCCCAGAGGCATGCCACTGGTGCTCCTCCACCACCAAGACAGAGCGGCCCAGAGGCATGCCACTGGTGCTCCTCTCGGTGCTCATTGTTTGTCGAAGCAGCCAGCTATTTTGAGTGAACATGACGCGAAGCAATCAAGTTTCAAACAACATCCAGAACGCAGCCACTGACAATGCAGCTCCAATGCCAAGAATCCAAACAGAAAAAAAGGAAAAGAAAAAAAAACACACACAAAAAAACAGGAAAAGAAAAAAGAAAGAAACAAACAAAAACAAAACTCAAGCACTCCTGCAGAAACACAGAGACTGTTGATGGGGCATATGACATAGGAACGTACTACGTTTTTTCTTTGTTCGTTTGTGCCTTAATACAAATCTTAAAGCTGCACTTTTTGATTCTGGAAAACGGGGCAGAGTTGTTCTTTCCATGAATATGCCTACCCCCTTTTTTCAAATAGCAGTGTTCAGCTGTTCTGTTGTGATGTTATAGGGTTTTAATGCCTTGTGACTGAGACCCCGGCCTTGGCACAGCACCGACAGACCCGGGAGAACCTGGTGAACTGTTCTTTAAAGGGGCACCCCAGTCACCTGGTGCCTCTTCACATAGTGTGTAAGTGATGGTCGTTAAGAGAGGAGGAGAGAGAGAGAGAGAGAGAGAGAGAGGAGAGAGAGAGAGAGAAGGAGAGAGAGAGAGCGAGCGACCAGCCGACCGACCGACCGACCTCCCGACCGACCTCCCGACCGACAGGTTGTCAGGCAGGGATTGCCTTACCTTACCTTACGCCCTTAACTCCTTATGGAGTCGTAGGGGCGCCGCCTTAAAGGCAGGGATAAAGGCGGAAAAAGACTGTGAGGCAAAATGGACAAACATGCTCGCGCGCCTCAGAACGCGGAATATACTGCACACACACACACACACACACACACACACACACACACACACACACACACAACACACACACACACACACACACACACACACACACACACACACACACACACACACACACACAGAGGATGATTGACAAACGTTGGCGTAGAGTGAAGTCAAATTTGAAACAGTCATCAGACAGCCTATTTGTGAAAAATACATCTGCATTGGGAAAGATCAATACATTTTGGGGTGTAGTGGAGTCAAATCTGAGGCATTCATCAGATGCTTATGAAAACTAGATTTGATTTTTTTTAAAACTTTGATTCATTTTTTGTTTGATTGTTCTAGAGGGATATGATACCATAGCCAACCTCCGGAATACGCTAGCCTAGATTTTTATAATATAATCATGGTAAAAGGGAGGTTTATTTTGTATGAATGTCAGTAGTCCTTAAAACTGAACATGTTTGAGAAAATGGCACATTTCCATGGAGTATTTTATGCTTAAGGAGTTCTTTCTTAGAAGTTTGGCTTTATGTTGGAGGATGTCTGCTTGCTAGTAGTCCGAGTCTATCAGTGAAGGTGGCTTACCTGTTGTTACTTTGACAGCTCCTTTGTGAATGCTAACCAGCGGTTTATGTAAATTGTTGCTATCTGAATCCCAAGGTGTTGAGGCATAGTCATTAATAGACTGAACACAAGAATGCAAAAATAATTTTCTTGCAGGCAAATTTAAGAAGTTCCTGATCTTTCTTTTAGTAGCTATAGTTTTCTTGAAACATTTTTAGATGAAAATTCTAAGTGTTTTTGACCAAGACATTATTATCGATTGTTTTTCTTCCTAGGGCTTTGTGATAGGATACGTTTTCGATTTTTTTCATCAGAAATGCAAAGTACTGGTAGATTTTGGCTAAGGATTTTACGTTTCCGTCTTGCCGTTATCATCATAAATTTAGTTTTTATGAGGATGGAGAGCCATGTTATTAAACTCTGTCCATTTAACCAAAAGAGTAATGGTTTCTTGGGATGTCATTGTAAACCTGTTTGGCGTCAGAATTATTCGTATCCAAAGTAGTATTATCAGCAAACATTTCACTGTTTATTTTCAAGTATAATGGCAGATCATTAATGTTAAATGAAAATAACAAAGGACCTAAGATTTATCATTGTGACACTCCAAATTTGTTGGAAAAAATTTGATTTGAATGCATTTACAGATACAGTTTGCTGTCTGTTGAAAATAAAAGACGAAATCAATTTCAGTGTTTTGAAATACAGCTTATAAGTTGCGATTTTTTTTTTTTAGCTGAAATTCATGATATATGACGTTGAAAGCTTTAGCGAAATCTACAAACAGAATTCCTGAAATTTGTTTGTTATTCATGAGAAAGAGAGAGAGAGAGAGGGGGAGAGAGAGAGAGAGAGAAGATACTTTATTGCCAGCCTGTCATTTTACTTTTAAAAAAAGAGTGCACATTCCACACTGTAGAAAGAAACTCGTGGAGAGCGTGGCAGCAGAGAGTCCTCAGAAGAGAACCCACTTCAAGCAAGTGTTTCGGCTCTTATCTCCTGACACTCAAGGGGGGTTGGGCCACACCCGGTTCATGACTCCGGATATCCCTCTGCTGCCCCCTTTTTTTCCCATCTTGGGACGAGCCATGGCTGGGATTCGAACCCATGACCTTCTGGACATGCTCATTTTCCACTTGATGACTCGCACTCTAACCACTGAGCCACTGGGGCACCTGATATTTGTTGGAAATTTAAGCCTTATGGAGTTCACATTTGTTCCTCCTTGACCAGATCCAGCTTGAACACCTCTCTGCCGCTTCTGCCATTGCTTTCAGGGCTCTGGGTTTTTCCTTCCCTGCAACTGAGAGCTGTTTCATGAGGCTGTATGCAGACGTTCCTACAAACCCCCTAGCTCCAATTTCTGCAGTGAGGACTTTGACCTGATAGCCTTCTCTCCTCAGGCTGTTTGCCAGATCAGCATACTTTTCAGTCTTGTAGATTTGAGCTGCCTCCGTTCTGTTCTCATATGGCACCGTGAGCTCGATCATGATCAGCTGCTTGGTTGACTGAGAGTGGACTACTATGTCTGGTCTCATGCCACTCTTGCTGATGATCTCTGGGTGACTCTTCCATTCTGGGAGGTCTGCAGTGCACTCCCAGTCATCTGCCCCGTCCAGTAGACTCTGCCTGCATGTTCCGAGTGGCACTGTTGTTCTTGCCCATGATTTGCTACCTCCTGCCGTGAAGAATGTTGCGGGTGCTTTTGGAGTCCTAATTTTCCCTTTTGTGGTGTTGGTACTAGCCCAGACTGCTTGTACAATCTCTTTGAGCCCCAATCTCTTTGAGCACTCCACACTAATTATGCTTCCAGGTTAGAAAGAGAAAAAGGCATACATAATGCGTTCACACATGCATCTGTGTGTGTGTGTGTGTGTGTGTGTGTGTGTGTGTGTGTGTGTGTGTGTGTGTGTGTGTGTGTGTGTGATGTAGTGTTACTTTGTTGGACTAAAGATCTATTGTTTCTTCGTGTGCCTAAAGCTGTTGTATTGTGTGTCCAAAGGCGTCATGTTCCCGTGTGTGCCCAGAGCTGTTGTATTACTTTGTGTGCCCAAAGGCGTAATGTTCCCGTGTGTGCCCAAAATTGTTGTATTACTTTGTGTGCCCAAAGGCGTAATGTTCCCATGTGTGCCCAGAGCTGTTGTATTACTTTGTGTGCCCAAAGGCGTCATGTTCCCGTGTGTGCCCAGAGCCTTTGTATTACTTTGTGTGCCCAAAGGCGTAATGTTCCCATGTGTGCTTAGAGCTGTTGTATTACTTTGTGTGCCCAAAGGCGTCATGTTCCCGTGTGTGCCCAGAGCTGTTGTATTACTTTGTGGGCCCAAAGGCGTAATGTTCCCGTGTGTTCCCCAAACTGTTGTATTACGTTGTGTGCCCAAAGGCGTAATGCTCCCGTGTGTGCCCAGAGCTGTTGTATAACTTTGTGTGCCCAAAGGCGTAATGCTCCCGTGTGTGCCCAGAACTGTTGTATTACTTTGTGTGCCCAAAGGCGTCATGTTCCCGTGTGTGCCCCCAACTGTTGTATACGTTGTGTGCCCAAAGGTCTAATGTTCCCATGTGTGCCCAGAGCTGTTGTATTACTTTGTGTGCCCAGAGGTGTAATGTTCCCATGTGTGCTTAGAGCTGTTGTATTATTTTGTATGCCCAAAGGCATCATTGTCCCATGTGTGCTTAGAGCTGTTGTATTACTTTGTATGCCCAAAGGCGTCATTGTCCCATGTGTGCTTAGAGCTGTTGTATTACTTTGTATGCCCAAAGGCGTCATTGTCCCATGTGTGCTTAGAGCTGTTGTATTACTTTGTATGCCCAAAGGCGTAATTGTCCCATGTGTGCTTAGAGCTGTTGTATTACTTTGTATGCCCAAAGGCGTCATTGTCCCATGTGTGCTTAGAGCTGCTGTATTACTTTGTATGCCCAAAGGCGTCATTGTCCCATGTGTGCTTAGAGCTGCTGTATTACTTTGTATGCCCAAAGGCGTCATTGTCCCATGTGTGCTTAGAGCTGTTGTGTCGGTTCATGCGCCCAAGAGTGTAATGTTCCTGAGCGTGCCCGAAATTTTATTTCTCTTTATGTGCCCAAAGAAGTAGTTTCACTTTATGTTTTTGCGTAGTTTTTGAAAGGCGCGCGCGGCGCGTGCTTGCGTGCGTGCGTGCGTGCGTGCGTGCGTGCGTGCGTGCGTGCGTTGTGTGTGTGTGTGGTGTGTGTGTGTTTGTGTGTGTGTGTGTGTGTGTGTGCCCAAAGATATAGTGTTACTTGGCCCAATGATGTCCATCTCTACCTGTGACAATGCCCCCTGTTTAACGTGGAGTGGTCAGCTGCCATGCTGATGATGTCCATCTCTACCTGTGACAATGCCCCCTGTTTAATTTGGAGAGGTCAGCTGCCATGCTGATGATGTCCATCTCTACCTGTGATAATGCCCCCTGTTTAATTTGGAGAGGTCAGCTGTATGCCCAATGATGTCCATCGCTACCTGTGACAATGCCCCCTGTTTAACGTGGAGAGGTCAGCTGCCATCCTGATGATGTCCATCTCTACCTGTGACAATGCCCCCTGTTTAATTTGGAGAGGTCAGCTGTATGCCCGATGATGTCCATCTCTACCTGTGACAATGCCCCTGTTTAACGTGGAGTAGTCAGCTGCCATGCTGATGATGTCCATCTCTACCTGTGACAAAGCCCCCTGTTTAACATGGAGTGGTCAGCTGCCATTCCGATGATGTCCATCTTTACCTGTGACAATTCCCCTTGTTTAACGAGGAGTGGTCAGCTGCCATGCCAGTGGTGTGTCCGGCCAGGCAAGGCCCACAGCTGACGGCCAGGAGCAGCGGGAAAACCTGTCTCTCTTCCCCCCCCCCCCCCCCCCCTCTCCCCCCCAGCTTGGTTCAGCCCCACTGTGAACTGCGCATGTCTTGATGGCCCACAGCTGTCGGCAAGGGGATTAACGATCTCAGCTGATCGAACTAGCTTTGATTGTTTTTCAGCCCCCTCCCCCCCCTCCTCCTCCCCCCCCCCCCCCCCCTTCCTCAACATTGCAGCCGCCACATCTCCCAGTCTGCCCCTCACCTCTGCTCTCTCGTTGACAGCGACCTGCACCATCCTTTGGGGCCTGTCCAATACGCCGCTTATGGCGCGCCTGCCGTTCTGTTGTGTGCGCCTGCCATTCTTTCGTGTGCGCGTGCCTGCGCGCTCCGTCCTCCTGGCGTGTGCGGTCATAACACATCAACGTCGTACACCTCTCCTCTCCCCTGTCCCACCCCCTTCCCCGCTCCCTGCTTAGTGCGTACAGCCAGCGCCCTCTCTTGGCGTGCTGAGAGTCACAGGTGAGCTGACTTGTTGGAGAGGTTGGGGACGAGGCGTGGCGTGTTGGAGAGGTTGGGGACGAGGCGTGGCGTGTTGGAGAGGTTGGGGATGAGGCGTGGCGGCAGCTGCTGTCCCGGCCCTCAGGCTGCTCGCCGTGGGTCCTCCGTGCTGACACCTTGGTCCTGCTGCTGGTTGGCCTGACAACTCCTTTCGCTGCATCGCCTTCTTGTTCAACTGCATCACGGCTGTTGGGCTACAGACCCTAGCGAGACCGCCCGTCTTGGTGGCCATGTGTACCCCAGACTGCCTCATAGTTCTTCCTCTTCTTCTTCTTCTCCAGATTAGTAATTATATCGGCCAGTTGTTTCTGTCTCTTTGCCTGTCTGTTTGTCTGCCTGAATCTCTGTCTCTCTGTCAATTCTTTTCTTCCAGTCATTTATCCCCGATGAAATGATTATCTGAAACACTTATAAGTAAATAGATAGGTGGACGCACGGACGGATAAGTACACAGAAACTAAATTTACACAGCACAAGTACACACACACACACACACACACACACACACACGCACGCACGCACGCACGCACGCACGCACGCACGCACGCACACACACACACACACACACACACACACACACACACACACACACGCACGCACGCACGTACATACATTCGTACATACAGAGAGAGAAAACAGGCACAGATAGAAGATTAGACAGACAGACGATAGATAAATCGATAGATGGATGGATGGATGGATAGATAGATGGGTAGTAGATAGATGGATGGATGGATGGATGGATGAATAGATAGATAGGAAGTAGATAGATAGATAGACATGTGGATGGATGGAAAGAAAGAACATGTATACATCCAGTGACTCTCCGACTCCTTGACTCATTTCAGTGTGTATATTTTTTGTACTTAAAAGAGAACAGCATTAACGTGACAGAGAGACAGACAGACAGACAGAGACAGAGAGAAAGGTGGGGGTGAAGAGAGAGAGAAGAGAGAGGGGAGAGAGAGAGAGAGAGAGAACAATATACGAGCATAAAATGCAATATTGATATTTTAAAACTGTTTTTTATCAATCTATTTATCTGTTTGTCTATCTCTCTGAATATCTATCTGTCTATCTAAATATCTATCTATCTATATCTATTTATCTGTTTGTCTATCTCTCTGAATATCTCTCTGTATATCTAAACATCTATCTATCTATATCTATTTATCTGTTGTCTATCTCTCTGAATATCTATCTTAATATCTATCTATCTATATCTATTTATCTGTAATAAGAATGAGTAAATAGAGAAATGGATCAGTAAATAGATAGATAGATGAATACATGAGTAAATAGATAAATAAATGATTCATTCTCTGTATTGATAAAATACTTGATTGTGTGGGCATGAAAGAGGGCAGCAGTGAAGAGACAAACTCAAACTCAAACTCAAATACTTTAAATGGAAAGGCCACCGACCTATCTGCAATGAGGTCAAGAACAAAAGTAGAACACACACGCGCTCACCGCATATACTGAAAATTTTGAAAAAAAAAATTTGCATAACAAAACGTTTTTCCAGAATTTACTCTTGCATTTGTGTGTTAAATGATAACAGTTCCTCTCTTCGTTTTAGTGCTTTAAAAATGAACATAGCTACAGAGTGAGTTACAATTCTCTTTTCAGTTTGCAATTAAAAAAAATAAAAAAAAGCAATGACACTTGATGAACATTTCTAGTATGAGGCAAAATATATAAAGTATTTTGTACTCGATTTGATCACAGAATGGACAGTTTTTGGAGTTTAGTGTATATCTTTGATGGACCTTCAAATCATTAATACCAAGTCGAAATATCACAAACATTTTGCACAATTTAGGAATTGTAATATCAGTTAAATATTTCTCAGGCTGCCATAAGGATTTGAAGGAACGATATGTTGAATATCTGTCACTATTACGTATTTTACAGTCCCAATTTTCTATAACAGTCAATATGCGTTGCCTAAGTTCACGTAAAAACAGTTTCTCGTAATTCACTCCACCATTTAACCAAACAAAAAAAAAGCTATACGTATCCAAACAATGTTTTGGTGAAGATATCCAATTTATTTTTACACTCCGATTTCTTGTACACTGAAATAATTTTGATTTTTCCATTTCATATGCTTGTTTTGGTATTCTAGTAAATCCCAAATACTTATAACTGTTAACAACTTCAATCTGTTTTCGCTGATAGAGCCATTTTCTGCTTTTGATAAATGTCCCCTTTTTCTAAAAACCGTAACTTTTGTTTTCTTTAAGTTCATTTTAAGCCCTGGAGAAGTTGATGTTTTATCAAGGTTATTAAATTGATTTTGTAGCCCTGAAGGAGTTGTTGATATCAAACATATATCATCAGCAAGTAACAATAAAACGATTTCTTGTAAGCCTGGCAAAAACTGGAATCCGTGGTTACCAAGGAGTGGAGAAAAGAGAGAGAGAGAGAGAGAGAGAGAGAGAGAGAGAGAGAGAGAGGGAGAGAGAGGTTCGTGCAATTTCACAAATGGTACGCATTACCTTCTTAAATCGTGTGCATTCATCTTCACAACTCGTGTACATTAATCTGTGCAAGTCCTGATCATTGTTTGCATGGTTTAATCTTCACAAAGTGTATGTATGCTTTCATGGGTGAGTCGCTTGCATTGTCGGCACAGATAGTATAGTATGTGTCATTCCAAACTACGCGTATTATCATCGTAAAATCATATATATTATCTTCATGAACCGCTTTGACGAGGAGAGAGAGAGAGAGAGAGAGAGAGAGAGAGAGAGAGAGAGAGAGAGAGAGAGAGAGGAGGGGGGGGGGGGGGGCAGGCAAGAAGGCAGGCAGAGAGGCAGCGGGACAGAGACAGACTGAGATACACACACACAACACACACACACACACACACCACACACACACACACACACACACGGAGATAGATGGATAGATAGAGAGATAGACAGACAGACAGATTGATAGATGCACAAAAAAACATACGCGTGTGTGTGGTTTTAGTGTTTTGTTCCCCCCTTGCAGTGTGGCTGTGTCTTGTCCTGTGGAGTGGAGAGAGCTGGTTCCCACACAACGCCTTGTGTGTGATCCCTGGCGCACACTGCTCTTATTCTCCACTCCTTCTCTTCCCGTCAGCGGGTGACTCGTCCTTCTTCCTCCACGCCTTCCGTTTACCCCCCCCCCCCCCCCCTTCCCTCCTCCCCCTTTTCTTTCTTTTCCATTGAAAAGAAAATGTCATTCTTTACTTGTTTTTATTTGTTCTTTCTTTCGTTCTTTTCATTTCTTATTGATTCATTCTTTCTATTTGCTTTATTCTTCCGTCTGCTGGGTTACCTGCCCTTCATTCTTCCTGTAGATGGTCTGTGCATGTCTGTGTGTCCTCGTCTGTCCGTCGCTTCGGTGTCTGTGCACATGCATATATATTTAAAATTATCTTTGTTCATCAAAGACGCTGACAGATTTATTTGAGTGGAAGCGGGGATTTACCAACTGTATGGACTGTGTTGCGAAAAGTAAGGGTGTTCAGTGTGGTTAAGTGGTTGCCACCCAACAGGCGAGAGTTGTGAGTTTGAGGGAGAGAGAATGGGGGGGGGGGGGGGGGGGGGGGGGGGGGGGGGGGGGGGGGGGGGGGGGGGGGGGGGGGGGGGGGGGGGGGGGGGGGAGACAGGAGGAGACAGAAAGATAAAGGGAGGGAGAGAGGAGAGGAGGAAGTGAAGTAGGGGAGAAGGAGAGAGAAGTGGGGAGAAAACAACACACACACACACACACACACACACACACACACACACACACACACACACACAGGTGCGCGCACGCACGCACACACACACCCACACACACACACACACACACACACACACACCACACACACACACACACCACACACACACACACACACACATGTAACATTATGGACTGGGTGAGCGGCTGTGGACAGGTCCTTTGGCAGAGGAGGAGAAGAAAAGAAGCTGTGTTCAGATTCCAATTGGGGTGGAACACAGAGACAGGGCGACTGCACGCCTTTCCTTCTGGCCTCTCACCTACTGCTGCCACTACCCAACCAACAAGAGAGAGAGAGAGAGAGAGAGAGAGAGAGAGAGAGAGAGAGAGAGAGAGAGAGAGAGAGACGGGCTAGGGGTGGGGAGTGGGGTGTTGAAGGAAAGTAGTGATGTCTTTATTTTCTTTCAAGGCTTCTCCTGTCTGCGCACTGTTGGATGCTTTCAGTTCGATTAAAAACAAAAAAACTTTCCCCTCTTTCCTTCCTTGTTTCCTGTTTCTTTTTTTTTTCTTTCGTGCTTTCTTCGTTCCTTTCCTCTCTTCGTTTTTTTCTCCCTATCCTACGTTCTTTTCTAACTTTCTTTCATTTTTTTTTTCTTTCTACCTACTTCTGTCATTCTTCGTTCCTTTCTTCCTGCCTCCCTGTCACTTTTTCTTCCTTCCTACCTTCCTGTCCTTTCTTTCTTTCTTCTTCTTTCGTTCCTTTCTTCCTTCCATCCACCGTTTCTTTTTTTTATTCTTTCTTTTTTTTCTTCGTTTCTTTCTTTTTTTTCTTTCTTTCTTGTTTCTTCCTCTCTTCTTTTTTTCTTCCTTTCTTTCTTCTTTTTTCTTCCTTTATTCCTGTTGCTGCATTGGCTGCGTTACTTTGAATTAATGCACTTGTGTTTATTGCTTTTCCTGTATTGGCTGTTAATTTTTTTTAATGATATATTTGTGTTTATTTCCTTTTTGTATTAATATACTTTTGTCTATTCTTTATTATTATTATTATTATTATTTTTATTATTAACTTGTATCTATTCCTTTGCTGTTATAGTGTGTTATTTTCAAATGAATCTATTTGTATTGACTCCTTTGCTTTATGGGCCGTTTTACCCTCCTGTCTAAAGGCGCTTCCCCCCACCCCCCCATCATGTTGGACTGCAGTGTGTGGAGGGGTGAAGCACTGATACTGCCCAGTCCTGTCAAAAGGCGCTCCTCCCCCCCCCCTCCCCCATCATGTTGGACCTGCAGTGTGTGGAGGGTGAAGCGCTGATACTGCCCAGTCCTGTCAAAAGGCGCTTCCTCCCCCCCCCCCCCCCCCCTCCCTTCATGTTGGACCTGCAGTGTGTGGAGGGGTGATGCACTGATACTGTCCAGTCCTGTCAAAAGGCGCTTCCTCCCCCCCCCCCCCCCACCCATCATGTTGGACCTGCAGTGTGTGGAGGGGTGATGCACTGATATTGCCCAGTCCTGTCAAAAGGCGCTTCCCTCCCCCCCCCCTCCCCTTCATGTTGGACCTGCAGTGTGTGGAGGGGTGATGCACTGATACTGTCCAGTCCTGTCAAAAGGCGCTTCTCCCCCCCCCCCCCCTCATGTTGGACCTGCAGTGTGTGGAGGGGTGATGCACTGAACTGTCCAGTCCTTCAAAGGCGCTTCCCCCCCCCCCCCCCCCATCATGTTGGACCTGCAGTGTGTGAGGGTAGCACTGATACTGCCGTCCTGTCAAAAGGCGCTTCCTCCCCCCCCCCCCCCCCCTTCATGTTGGACTGCAGTGTGTGGGGGGTGATTCACTATTTGCCCAGTCCTGTCAAAAGGCGCTTCCTCCCCCCCCCCCCCCCCCTTCATGTTGGACCTGCAGTGTGTGGAGGGGTGATTCACTAATATTTCCCAGTCCTGTCAAAAGGGGCTTCCTCCCCCCCCCCCCCCCCCCTTCATGTTGGACCTGCAGTGTGTGGAAAGGGGGGATGCACTGATACTGTCCAGTCCTGTCAAAAGGCCCTTCCTCCCCCCCCCCCCCCCCCCTTCATGTTGGACCTGCGTGTGTGGAGGGGTGATGCACTGATATGGCCCAGTCCTGTCAAAAGGCCTTCCCCCCCCCCCCCCCTCCCCTTCATGTTGGACCTGCAGTGTGTGGGGGGTGATACACTGATACTTGTCCAGTCCTGTCAAAAGGCGCTTCCCCCCCCCCCCCCCCCCCCCACATGTTGATGCATGTGTGGAGGGGTAGCACTATATGTCCAGTCCGTCAAAGGCG
>CM031607.1:451180-468680 GCA_018398815.1 Conus ventricosus
ACCTCAGTGTGTTGGGGATGCAGTATTGCCAGGTCTGAAAGCGCTTGATATGTTCCAGTTGTAAAGGCACTTCCTCCCCCCCCCCCTCCCCCCCCCCCCTTCATGTTGGACCTGCAGTGTGTGTGTGGAGGGATGAAGCGCTGATACTGTCCAGTCCTGTCAAAAGGCGCTTCCTCCCCCCCCCCCCCCCCTCATGTTGGACCTGCAGTGTGTGGAGGGGTGATGCACTGATACTGTCCACTCCTGTCAAAAGGCGCTCCCCCCCCCCCCCCCCTTCATGTTGGACCTGCAGTGTGTGGAGGGGTGATGAACTGATACTGCCCAGTCCTGTCAGACAAGCACAATGACTTGGGCTGGGCAGCTGTCCAGTAGTCACCAACGATGGATAGAGAGGTGACGCAGAGGTTGTGACCACAACGATGGACAGAGAGGTGATGCAGAGGTTGTGACCACAACGATGGACAGAGAGGTGATGCAGAGGTTGTGACAACGATGGACAGAGAGGTGACGCAGAGGTTGTGACCACAACGATGGACAGAGAGGTGATGCAGAGGTTGTGACAACGATGGACAGAGAGGTGACGCAGAGGTTGTGACAACGATGGACAGAGAGGTGAGTGACGCAGAGGTTGTGACAACGGTGGACAGAGAGGTGACGCAGAGGTTGTGACAACGATGGACAGAGAGGTGACGCTGAGGTTGTGACAACGATAGACAGAGAGGTGACGCAGAGGTTGTGACAACGATGGACAGAGAGGTGTCGCAGAGGTTGTGACCACAACGATGGACAGAGAGGTGTCGCAGAGGTTTTGACCACAAGATGGCTGCTCTGGACTATGGTGGATTTCCACGAGAGTCTGTGACATCAGCGTGGGGCATTGTAGAAGTGACGTCAGTAGATAGCTGTCCATGACAGTCTGTGACATCAGTGTGGGGCATTGTAGAAGTGACGTCAGTAGATAGCTGTCCGTTACATCATTTGAGGGGCATTGTGGAGGTGACTTCAGATGATCTCTTTTCTGGCTATAAACACTGAAGGAGGAGAAGGAACGTGACGTGTAAACAGATTGTATTTCTGGTTGTATATCCTGAGTGTAAAACTGAAAGAGGAGAAGTAACGTGACGTGTAAACAGATTGTATTTCTGGTTGTATATCCTGGGTGTAAACACTGAAGGAGGATAAGGAACATGACGTGTAAACAGATTGTATTTCTGGGTGTATATCCTGAGTGTAAACACTGAAAGAGGAGAAGTAACGTGACGTGTAAACAGATTGTATTTCTGGTTGTATATCCTGGGTGTAAATACTGAAGGAGGAGAAGGAACGTGACATGTAAACAGATCGTATTTCTGGTTCTATATCCTGGATATAAACACTGAAGGAGAAGTAAACGTGACGTGTAAACAGATTGTATTTCTGGGTGTATATCCTGAGTGTAAACACTGAAAGAAGATAAGTAACGTGACATGTAAACAGATTTTATTTCTGGTTGTATATCCTGGGTGTAAACACTGAAGGAGGAGAAGGAACATGATATGTAAACAGATTGTATTTCTGGTTGTATATCCTGGGTGTAAACACTGAAAGCGGAGAAGGAACGTGACGTGTAAACAGATTGTATTTCTGGTTGTATATCCTGAGTGTAAACACTGAAGGAGGAGAAGTAACGTGACGTGTAAACAGATTGTATTTTGGTTGTATATCCTGGGTGTAAACACTGAAAGAGGAGAAGGAACGTGACGTGTAAACAGATTGTATTTCTGGTTATATATCCTGGGTGTAAGCACTGAAAGAGGAGAATGAACGTGACGTGTAAACAGATTGTATTTCTGGTTGTATATCCTGAGTGTAAACACTGAAGGAGGAGAAGTAGCGTGACGTGTATACAGATTGTATTTCTGGTTGTATATCCTCGGTGTATACACTGAAAGAGGAGAAGGAACATGACGTGTAAACAGATTGTATTCTGGTTGTATACCCTGGGTGTAAACACTGAAAGAGGAGAAGGAACGTGACGTGTAAACAAATTGTATTTCTGGGTGTATATCCTGGGTGTAAACACTAAAAGAGGAGAAGTAACGTGACGTGTAAACAGATTGTATTTCTGGGTGTATATCCTGGGTGTAAACACTGAAGGAGGAGAGGGAACGTAACGTGTAAACAGATTGTATTTCTGGTTGTATATCCTGAGTGTAAACACTGAAGGAGGAGAAGTAGCGTGACGTGTATACAGATTGTATTTCTGGTTGTATATCCTGGGTGTATACACTGAAAGAGGAGAAGGAACATGACGTGTAAACAGATTGTATTCTGGTTGTATACCCTGGGTGTAAACACTGAAAGAGGAGAAGGAACGTGACGTGTAAACAAATTGTATTTCTGGGTGTATATCCTGGGTGTAAACACTAAAAGAGGAGAAGTAATGTGACGTGTAAACAGATTGTATTTCTGGGTGTATATCCTGGGTGTAAACACTGAAGGAGGAGAGGGAACGTAACGTGTAAACAGATTGTATTTCTGGTTGTATATCCTGGGTGTAAACACTGAATGAGGAGAAGTAACGTGATGTGTAAACAAATTTTATTTCTGGGTGTATTTCCTGGGTGTAAACACTGAAAGAGAAGTGACGTCACGTATGAACAGTTTGTATTTCCGGGTGTGTTTCCTGGGTGTAAACACTGAAAGAGAAGAAGTGACGTGGCGTGTAAACAGATTCTGTTTTCTGGGTGTAAACACTGAAAGAGAAGTGACGTGGCGTGTAAACAGATTGTTTCCTGGGTGTAAACACTGAAAGAGAAGAAGTGACGTGGCGTGTAAACAGATTGTGTTTCCTGGGTGTAAAACACTGAAAGAGAAGTGACGTGGCGTGTAAACAGATTGTGTTTCCTGGGTGTAAACACTGAAAGAGAAGTGACGTGATGCGTGAACAGATTGTGTTTCCTGGGTGTAAACACTGAACGTGACGTGACGTGAGGAAGACGTAGAGCCTGACAGTGTGACCTCAGCGCGAACTGACCGCCAGCCCGGACACTGCTGTAGTTTCAGCACTCTATCACAGAGGGCTGGAGAACTGGGCTGACCTCCACCCCAAATGGCGTTGAAGCTTTAGCCATGTGTACTTGATGTGTCAAGAAATTCCAGAGGAAGTGATTGTGAGGCTACAGTCGCCGTGATCACGATTCATCAACCTGCCAGGAACCAGGCCAAACATTGTACGTCACGCGTTGGTGACTGTGCGCGTTAGATGCCGTCTCTCCTCCTCCCCTCTGCTGCTACCCACTTCTCCTCCCTCCCCCCGCCCCCCCCCCCCCCCCCCCCCCCCCTCCCCAACGTCCCTTTCCCCTGCCGGTTATCGGACTCCGACATCAAACTCAATCCTCCAGCTGCCATGGCTGCCTTCTGCTGCCAGATAAAGTAAAGGCCCTTTGACTTCTTCTGCTGCTACCTCATTGCAGCTCCTCTGTCACCCTCACCCCCGTCTCCCTCCTACCCCCACCTCGTCCCACCCCCAGCCATCACTACCGCTACAACCCACCCACCCCTGTCTGTCTGTCTCTCTTTATTATGCTTTAAAAAAGAGAGAAGAAGAAACTGCGAAATCTTTTTCAACTGGGTAATATTTTTGTTGTTTAGTATTTAAAAAAAAGAAGTAAAATGGGGAAACCGCATAGAGAATACCTGAAAGCAATTTCCCAGTTGGTTTATCCTATGCAGTTAGGAAATGATATATTTTTGTTTTGTAGATTCTACATGATACATGTACCTCCTTTACATACAGGCCGTAGCCTTGCAGTGCACTTTTTCAGAGTTCTCTCTCTCTCTCTCTCTCTCCTCTCTCTCTCTCTCTCTCTCTCTCTCTCTCTCTCTCTCTCTCTGTTCACTGTTCTGCCCTGTGCAAGCTGAAGGGCAGCTGGTCCTGTCACAAATGTCATCGCTACATGTGACAAAGCCAACCTTTTTCTGTTCTCCCACCCGACCCCTTCCCTCCCGCTTTTTTTAATGCAATTGACAGAAATCCCTCTACTTGAGTGTTAGTTCCACAGACACACACACACACAGGAAGTGGATGGTTAGTCACGTGTCTGAAGAACAGGGATGTTTTCCCTGTGTGGCACTGACTGGCTTTCCGTGGTCTGACGGCCACGCTGAGAGTCAGGGGGCGTACACAGGCCGACTGTGGGGATATGGTCTGTGAAGAACTCAGGGTGTGTCATGGTCTGTGGAGAACTCAGGGTGTGTCATGGTCTGTGAAGAACTCAGGGTGTGCCATGGTCTGTGGAGAAGTCCACAGACCAGTGCACACCCTGAGTTCTCCACAGACCATGACACACCCTGAGTTCTCCACAGACCATGGCACACCCTGAGTTCTCCACAGACCATGACACACCCTGAGTTCTCCACAGACCATGGCACACCCTGAGTTCTCCACAGACCATATCCCCACAGTCGGCCTGTGTACGCCCCTGACTCTCAGCGTGGCCGTCAGACCACGGGAAAGCCAGTCAGTGCCACACAGGGAAAACATCCCTATTCTTCAGACACGTGACTAACCATCCACTTCCTGTGTGTGTGTGTGTCTGTGGAACTAACACTCAAGTAGAGGGATTTCTGTCAATTGCATTAAAAAAAGCGGGAGGGAAGGGGTCGGGTGGGAGAACAGAAAAAGGTTGGCTTTGTCACATGTAGCGATGACATTTGTGACAAGACCAGCTGCCCTTCAGCTTGCACAGGGCAGAACAGTCAACAGAGAGAGAGAGAGAGAGAGCGAGAGAGAGAGAGAGAGAGAGAGAGAGAGAGAGAGAGAGAGAGAGAGAGAGAGAGAGAGAGAGAGACCGCGCAGCACCATAACAACTTCGCACAAACAGAACCAACACTCATTTAGTATCTGCAGATGAAGACCACAATGTGAACTAAAGAGACTGGCAGATTTCTGACAGCTTACTGATCAGCACAGGCCAAGAACAATGCTCACCTGAACTGAGTGTGGACCAGCCGCCGTGGCCAAGTGGTTAGCAGTGCGGATTTCTGGCTGGGAGGTCGTGGAGAAAAAGAAACACCCGAAGGTGCTGGGGAGGACCCAGAGAAGCACTGTCTTCACCCGCCTTTTGAGCAGTCCTGTACCACCCTTGGAGGCCTGCGCTGTGTTGACGATGGGTACAGGCACGCGCAGGATACTCTATTAAGATATCACGGGACATAACTGCTCCTGAACAGAGGTAAATCAGACTACAGGATGCAACTCATAACAGCCTTAAAATAGTACCCCCATGGGTGTACCAGCCCGTATTTCATGACTGCAGAGCCCACCGGCAAAAGACACTACCCTCCAGCTGCCGAGCACACCCCACAGACCCAACCACCTCTGTCCACGGACAGATGTAGACAGTGCCCCTCCAGACACAGCCAAGCTTTCGCCATACGGTCTTTTGTGCCCTCAAGAGAGAATCCAAAGTTGTAGTCTTTGCCACTGTCAACAGGACTTTCCCTGTGGTCAGTGGGTCTTTCCTCACCGTCACTGGACCTTTCTCCAGGGTCAGCCTAGTTAAGGCAAAGAAGAAAAAGAAACACCCGAAGATGCTGGGGAGGACCCAGAGGAGCACTGTCTTCACCCGCCTTTTGAGCAGTCCTGTACCACCCTTGGAGGCCTGCGCTGTGTTGACGATGGGTACAGGCACGCGCAGGATACTCCATTAAGATATCAAGGGACATAACTGCTCCTGAACAGAGGTAAATCAGACTACAGGATGCAGCTCATAACAGCCTTAAAATAGTATCCCCATGGGTGTACCAGCCCGTATTTCATGACTGCAGAGCCCACCGGCAAAAGACACTACCCTCCAGCTGCCGAGCACACCCCACAGACCCAACCACCCCTGCCCACGGACAGATGTAGACAGTGCCCCTCCAGACACAGCCAAGCTTTCGCCATACGGTCTTATGTGCCCTCCAGAGAGAATCCAAAGTTGTAGTCTTTCCCACTGTCAACAGGACTTTCCCTGTGGTTTCATTCCCATCAGACCCATGTATTTCTGATCCAGAGTTGAGTTTGCTACGAACTGAACTGGGAAGACTGGGACCACGCTGTCCACTTTCACCCACTTACAGGGTGCGTCTCTGAGAGTGTTGCTCAAATTTCCTGACCAACAGTTCCTGTGTCAGTATCTTCTTTAAGCCAGGTTAACGCCGGGATTCATTACCACAGTAAGTGTAGCCCTGTCATGCAGGTCGGACCAGAATGGAGATTAGTGGAATAATCATCATCCTCATTCTCATCCAGCTGCGTAGAGAAGTCTCAAATTCTGTGGCCCTTTATACCCTGCTCTCATGGTGACATCAGTTCAGATTACTTCTGCGCGTTTATAAGCTTGATTTGGTTCTGTCGGGGTCACCGGTATCGGTAAATTCATGGGGGCTGTCGTTGGGCGGACGAGGTGGCGCCCACCGGAGGGAGAGCTCACTCACGCTGTCGTGCGACTAAGCAATTATTGTCGTCAGAAGGGTCTTAGTAGGTGGTGTCCTGCGAATGTTGGATCAGAACAGCTCCCACTGAACACCACCGAAGGAAGGTGGGCAGCATAGCAGTGTCTCCTCTGGTAGGTTGCCTCGTGGCGACTTGACATTGACTGCTCCCAGTGGATTGACGGTGCCGAGGCTGTGAACAGGTGTCTCCTCTGGTAGGTTGCCTCGTGGCGACTTGACATTGACTGCTCCCAGTGGATTGACGGTGCCGAGGCTGTGAACAGGTGTCTCCTCTGGTAAGTTGCCTCGTGGCGACTTGACATTGACTGCTCCCAGTGGATTGACGGTGCCGAGGCTGTGAACAGGGGCAGGAAGGAGCGATGTGGGTGCAGTGCTACTGAAGTGACACAGAAGATGAGACAAAAAAAAAACTGATATAGGAATTTGTAAAACTTCAAGATTCATGATAATTGTATCAAAACAGAAGAACATCACTCGAAATGCACTTGATTTTCTGTCTGCTCTCTGGAAAGTTGGCACAGTAGATCTGTATTGTTATGGAAAGTTGGCACAGTAGATCTGTATTGTTATGGAAAGTTGGCACAGTAGATCTGTGTTGTCATGGAAAGTTGGCACAGTAGATCTGTATTGTCATGGAAAGTTGGCACAGTAGATCTGTATTGTTGTGGAATGTTGGCACAGTAGATCTGTATTGTCATGGAAAGTTGGCACAGTAGATCTGTATTATGGAAAGTTGGCACAGTAGATCTGTATTGTTATGGACAGTTGGAACAGTAGATCTGTATTGTTATGCACAGTAGATCTGTATTGTTATGCACAGTTGGCACAGTAGATCTGTATTGTTATGGACAGTTGGCACAGTAGGTCTGTATTGTTACGGAATGGGTGACGGTAACAGTGCTGTGCAATTTCAGAAATACAGGTCTGAAAGACGCCTGTCCAAACTGAGCAGCATGTGGGTTTTAGCAATGGGATCTGTAAGCATGGCATCTTTCGTTTTATTCACGTGAAAATTCCATTCTTGACATCTGCAGGCGGTCAGTTGCCCATTGATTGCACTAGACATCACCAACTCCATACATATATCATTTACAACGAACAATTGAACCAGACATCACCAACTCCATACATATATCATTTACAACGAACAATTGAACCAGACATCACCAACTCCATACATACATCATTTACAACGAACAATTGAACCAGACATCACCACTCCATACATACATCATTTACAACGAACAATTGAACCAGACATCACCAACTCCATACATACATCATTTACAACGAACAATTGAACCAGACATCACCAACTCCATACATCATAATTACAACGAAAAATTGAACCAGACATCACCAACTCCATACATCATTTACAACGAACAATTGAACCAGACATCACCAACTCCATACATACATCATTTACAACGAACAATTGAACCAGACATCACCATCTCCATACATACATCATTTACAACGTATATTGGAGGCCCAGTTTATTTGTCATGGTCATCAGAACCAGACAACATTGAATATGCAGAATGGGGTCATCTACGCTCATGCATTCTTTGTAATTTGAACACAAAGCTAACATTTCATGACAAAATTGATGTAGATAGGGTACATGTTGGTTCCCTTCACCCATTCAAACCTGACATTCCATGACAAAATTGATGTAGATAGGTACATGTTGGTGTCTCCCTACACCCATTCAAACCTAACATTCCATGACAGAATTGATGTAGATAGGGTACATGTTGGTGTCTCCCTGCACCAAGTCATTACGTGTTCGTCATTTCAGCGCCTTGGAAACTTCTGTGAGTAAAGGAGTGTACGTTTTTGTATTGTAATGCAACATCATCCAGTCCGCATGACACACACACACACACACACACACACACACCACACACACACACACACACACACACACACACACACACACACACACACACAGAGACAATGACAATGACAAAGAATTTATTGGCAATAGCTCTTTCGCTCTAATGCCAAGGAAGCGCAATCATAAATCAAAATGCAAAATTACATCTGGCGACAACCGAACATAAATGCAAAAATCAAACAGCTTTGTAAAAAACATCCATTGGTACTGGGTCATAATCTTCGACCAACCGACCTATGAGTCAACAATTAGTGACAGTTATCATCTTTTCCTTTCAGCGCAACAATAACACATAACAGATACCTAGCAGAGTTACATTTTCATGAAAATAATCTGATAACTAACAATCTAAATATTTCTTCCTAATATTATTTGCCTTCGCAATGAACGCAGCAAGTGATCTAATAATGTCTTCATTTTCTGATGTCAGTATTTTTCTTATGTTATATCTTTGCGCGTTGAATTTAGTGAACAGACTACTTGTGTTTCGTAATTCATTATACTCACAACAATCGAATAAGAAATGCATCTCATCTTCGAAACCATTCGAACATAACGGGCATACCGAACTCATGATCGAATCTGAAGTAAACCACCTTTTATATAAATATAAACCTAAGGTTCTTGTTCTAAATCTGACAAGTGAGTCCCTGTGCCATTTATTAATTATTACACCAAGATATTTTTTCAGGATATAATGCATTTTAAAGGAATAGTACCAGCTGTATTTGTCATTTCCAACCACAGTGGAGTGCCAATTTTGCTTAAAACAATCAATCAGTCGCTGCTTAAATTCAGACAAAAACATTTTCTCACTACCTACCCCTTGTGCAATCCAAACAATGCCAAATCCATTTTCTGTCAAAACCTTTTTAACATCCGACACCCAATTGTACACTCCTACTTCCATTTGTCTGAAAAGCATTTCATATGCCTGTCTGCATATACGATTTAGTGGAAGTCGAGTTAGTTTTAGCCAGTATCTCACACATTTAATATAATTTCTAATAAATAAAGGATATCGGCCGGACTCTCCGTAACACATTTTTTGATGAGTGTAAGGGTATGTTTAGAAATCTTTTTATTGCAAATGTGTGAATATTCTCCATTTGTTTATTTTCATTAAGTCCCCAAACTTCAGCACCGTATGATAACATGGGTTCTATTTGTGAATCAAATATTTTTCCAGAATAAACCAGAATCAATCGAATTTAATCTTCTCATGTGCGAAGAATTTCAATAACCCCTTTTCTACCCCTTCTAGCGACTTCTGTCCAGCCAGACATCAAGCTTAATTTGGTTGTAAAAACAATGCCTAAATATTTTATATTTATTTGTTTACCTTTATCTCCTCATTTCCATACCACCATATTTCAGTTGCAGAGAGATACCCTCCCTTACGAAAAACTATAATACTAGTCTTGTCTAGATTTACAACCAATTGCATTCTATCAGCTTCAGATTTAAGTACATTGATTTGATTTTGCAACCCTATAACAGTGTCCGACAGCAATATCACATCATCGCAAATAACATCAGAAACATTTCAATTCCTCCAGAGATTAGTTGAATGCCGTGTCTTCCACGTTTTGACAACTCCACAGCAAGTTCATTGATAAAAAATGAAAATAGTAGGGGGCTTAGCACACAACCTTGCTTGACACCTCTTGGACAATTGAAATATTGTGATAATTGGCATTTATCACGTACACAGGCTAGAACGGTATTATAGATTCCTCTCAGCGCATTATACAATTTTCCATCCACACCAGATTTCCTCAGGCACTCCCATAATAGGTTTCTGTTAACCGAGTCAAAGGCTTCCGGAAGTCAACAAACGCCACGTATAATTTCGAATTTCTGGAGAGATATTTTTGAACTAAACAATACAAGGTGAAAATATGGTCAATGGTGCTATATCCACTTCTAAAACCCGCCTGCTCTTCAATAATTTGTTCTTCTCTTTCCGCCATTTAGTAAGTCTTGAATTCAAAATACTGGTATAGATCTTGCCTAATACACTGGACAGACTTACGCCTCGATAATTATCTGGGTTATTGATGTCACCTATTTTATGTAATGTATTATGATGGATTTCGACCACTGAGTTGAAATGTCCCAGACTCGAAAAGTTTGTTAAAAAGACGCACCAGAAACTCAATAACCAAATTATTTGCAATTTTTAGCATTTCATTTACAATTCCGTCTGGGCCAGCACTTTTAACCGCTTTTTAATCTTTTAATGCTTTCTTCTATTTCGCTTTTTGTGATTGGGTCATTAAACAGGGGTTCTTGTGTATTTTCATTATTCGGTCAGTATGACTATCCTCCTCGTAAATATTATCATGAGAATTAAAAACACCGTTAAAAATGATCATGCCATTGTTTTATTGAAATTTCATTATATACTCGTGACTTTCTGTTAATCGTTCTAAGAGTTGACCAAAACGTTTTCGGGTCTCCAACTGAATCCTTTAATTTTTCTAGTCTGGAACGATCAAAATATTCCCTTTTCTCTCTCTTTAGCTTGCTATATTCTTTCCGTGCGTTTACATAAATTTGCCTTCGGTTAATAACGTCAGTCTTAGAACGCTGGTAATTTCTCAGAAGGCCCTTAACTCGTCTTTTCATTACTTCACATTCCCCATCAAACCAGTCATCTTTTTGTTTTTTCTTCTTCCCCACTGTACGCACCATACATGCAGCAGCACCATACATCGCACCGGTAAACACATCTAGACATTCATCAACATCAACATCCAATCCATCGTTCGCTTGCTTCAAGCATTCCTTAAACATGTCAGATTCCAATTCATCCCTGTAAGTCTGAGCATTCTCATCATTCCATACAATCTTCTCTTTCTCCACCCTCATTCATTTTCCTTTCTTTCTCTTCCGTCATTCCTTTCTTCCATCTCAATTCAACCGTAGGTGCCAAGAGTGTAGCTTATCACTAACACACAAATCAAAATCAAATTGCAATTCTTCAGACACAATGAAATAATCAATTACACTACTACCGTGTGGTGATACATATGTAAAATCGCCGCGTGGATCACCCACACAAAATCCATTCAATATGACTAAATCAAACATGAAACAAAAATCTAAAAGCGTTTGACCAAAATCATTCACATTTCCATCTTTTGAATGTCTTATATACATCTCTTCATTTTCTCTGTCATCCAGTGGATTTAAATAACTTGTCAGGTTTTCAACGGTGGGCTGCTCACATCCTGTTCTGGCGTTCAAATCACCACATAAGATTATGTTAACATTTCCATTTTGGACTAGATGCTGCAATTTTTCTTCTAAAATAAGAATGCCATTTTTCACATCAGTGTAGTTATAAAAAGGACTACCTTCAGGGGGAATATAACTTGCAATCAATAATACATCTTTATCCATATCAAATACACTTTTCTCAATTTTCAAAACAACCAAGTTGTCACATGTAAGTTCAATTCGTTTAACCAAGTGAGAATAATAGTTTTTAACAAGTAATAAAACTCCACCCGAGTTTCTACCAAATAATGACAGCTTTTTGCTGGAGAGCTAAATTTTACATAGTCATGAAAAATGTAACTGAAGTCAAAAGCCTGATTAGCAAAGGTTTCAGTTAGACACACGAAATCAAATGAACATACATAATTTACAAAAGATGCATCATTTAATTTACTACACAGGTTTTCAACATTATAATTAAGGAACGATAACTGCGTCGGCTGATCAAGCCTGTCCTATTTATTGGAGGTTGACCCAGAACGCAAAGAACGCCTGTCGCTGTCACTGTCACTGGTCGCGCGCCGTGTGTTGCCACTCTCCTTGACAAGAAACTCGACAACCCACTTTGCTTTGTCCCTCTACCCGCACTGCCCCCAGTTTCACGTGTTGCAGGCCGCCCACTCTGACCAAAGATAGTTCGCCCTACGTAGGGCGTACAGTCTTTGCTCTGACCCTCTCCCTTCCCTTGCACAGTCCCTCTCTCCCCCTGCCAAGGTGTTTTTACCCCACCTCTACCACCCTTTCCCCCACGCACGTCACTGCCCCGCTTTAAACTGGTTGGCTTGAGAGGTGTGTCTCGGGGATTCCCTGCGGTGATCCACTGGTGTGCTGACCCGGTGACCTTGACCTGACTGCCGATCAGCTGTTGTGTTGCTGCTGCTCTCCGCCATCGGCACCGTGTTGTCTGCTGTTTCGCCTGATGATGGAGGTGACGAAGTGTCCACATCGTGATCGGCCCTCACTGCTGCGGCGTACGACCTCGGTGCTCGTCTCGGTCCGATCTTCATCACGCCTCTGTCAAAGTAAGCTGACATCCCATCACGTTTGGCCTGTGCCACCATTGCAGCTTGCCGTCTGGTCAAGTCGTTGGCCACCCGCACACCTTGCCCTTCAAGCTGACTCCGGAATTCTTTATTCTTCAGGATCTCCAACTGTCCCTCCAGCTACGCACTTTGACGATCATGGGTTTCGGGTCACCCTGTCCGATTCTATGTGCTCTGATGATGTCGTCTTCACTCCACTGCTTTGGGCCCTCTACACTGTTCAGTGCTGACACCACAGCTGACGCACACTGGTCATAGTTTTCTCTGTCAGAGCACATAGGTATACCGTAGAACCGTAGATTATCCCTACGGGAAAACTCCTCTAAACGGTCAATTTCAGAGTTCATTTTCTCATGTTCGTTGCATATTCTGTCCACATACTGGCGAGTTTGTGTGTGACCTCTTTCTGCTCCGCTGATTCTGTGTTGAGGCTGTGATGTCATCGGTGAATTCCGACACGGCCTCTGACAGACGGGTGTTTTCCTGTTCAAGTCTATTGCAACGTTCATTAATTTCGTCACACTTTTCACTGATACGTTTCAGTTCGGAATTGATGACAGACAGATCACTTCGAATCAAGTTATTTTCTTCGCTATTTTGTTTACTCTGTCTGTCGATGGCCTGAAGAATTTGCTGTGCGAAGTCAGGGTGATGTGCTGTTGTGTCGCTGATTGTACGTGTGCAGCAGGTGTTTGCTGAACATCACCCTCTGTGACACTGCCATCCCTCTGCAAAGGTCCGGGGTTCATCTCCACGTCATGAGACAGGAGAAGGCGTCGCACCGACCACGAGGCATAAATCAAGCAGTGTGACGAGGGCCTGGCTGTGTACGGGCAACACGTGTACTACACACGCGCTGTCATAACACACTGTGTTTACACTCGATGTTGTTGCACCCGGGGTGTGACCAACCGAAAGGCCCAGTGCACACACAGAGAGAGAGAGAGAGAGAGAGAGAGAGAGAGAGAGAGAGAGAGAGAGAGAGAGAGTGAGTTGGGTGTTTGTGCAGGGGATGAAGGTTGGACAGGCAGTCAAACAGAGAGAGTGGTCAATCGATAGGTCCAGATCTGCAGACAGACAGACAGACAGACGGACGGACAAACAGACAGACGGACGGACAGGAAGAGAGACAAACAGGAAGAAGGGAGTGTGAGAACAACGCGCGGCATGTCTGGCATCATGTTGGTGTGCCAGACAACCAACGATGGAAGGAGACTGCCAACTCTCTCTCCCTACCTCCTCTCTGTCTGTCTGTCTGTCTGTCTCTCACTCACTCTCTCTCTCTGTGTCTGTCTGTGTGTCTCTCTTCCTCGTCTTCTCTGCTGTCTGTCTCTCTGCTCTCTCTCTCTCTCTCTCTCTCTCTCTCTCTCTCTCCTCTCTCTCTCTCCTCTCTGTCTGTCTCTCTCCCTCTCTCCTCTCTTTCTCCCCTCCTCTCTCTCTCCCATCTCTTCTCTCTCCCCTCTCTCCTCTCTCCCCATCTTTCTCTCTCTCTCTCTCCTCATCTCTCTCTCTCTCTCTCTCTCTCTCTCTCTCTCTCTCTCTCTCTCTCTCTCTCTCTCTCTCTCTCTCTCCTCCCACCCCGATGTTAAAGAAAGGAACCATTGTTCACTGGCATTTAAGCACCGTATGATTGGCTCTTGGTGGCAAGACTGGAACGACCATACACCTTAAAGTGAAAGGTTGGAATTTGTTCCCTTAAGTAATCTCAGGCATTTTTGACACTCATATTTGCTTGAAGATCTAGGCAGGCACCTGTATCATCAACACATTCCTCAGAAGGACCCGGCGTTGCACTTCCATCATATCTCCCTCACATCATGTCAATTGCGGAATCTGATTTGATTTTTCCGTTTTGAACACACACACACACACACACACACACACACACACACACACACACACACACACACACACACACAAACGCGCGCGCACGCACCCAGGTACGCACGCGCCCAGGCACACGCACACGCACACACACACACACACGCACATACACACACACACACACACACACACACACACACACACACACACACACACACACACACACACACGTCAGAGACGATCATATTTATTTTTTTCCTGTAGTCTCTATTTATAGGAGACATAAAAAGTATATTGTATTATCAACATTCTTTAGCAATCCAAATGTTTTAGGTAAAGATTGTTGAGTTAATCAACAAATATTGAAAGCGTCAAAATGTGTGTCTTTGTTTGCTTAACACATTTAAGAGAAAAGAAACAGCTTTGTCATGACGAGTGGATCTTGAAAAATCGGAATAATTTATGTCGTTGAATGGGTGGATCTGCACACAGCTTTTCTCAAGGGAGATGCCTTTCGTTGAACATGTTATTCGCATCCCCGTTCTCTCTCTCTCTCTTTCTCTCTGTCTCTCTGTCTGTCTGTCTGGCTGTCTGTCTGTCTGTCTGTCTGTCTGTCTGTCTGTCGTCTGTCTGTCTCTCTCTCTCTCTCTCTCTCTCTCTCTCTCTCTCTCTCTCTCTCTCTCTCTCTCTCTCTCTCTGTATCTTTCTCTGTCTGTCTGTCTGTCTCTCTCATTGCTAATTTGGCATTGTAAGACATAAAAAGTTTGTATATTGTACAAACATTCTTTACTAATGCAAATGTGTGAGATTTTTCATGTCATCAGCAAATATTGAAACTGTCAGAAATCTATGTATTTGTTTGTATAAAGCGTTTATGACATGACAAACAACTTTGTCATAATACGTGGCGGTTGAACAATCATCGGAACAATTATTGTCGTTGGATGGGATTGGTTTGCATACACCCTTTCACAAGGGGAGAAAGGCTTTTCGGTCCCCCTCCCCCTCCCCACCACTCTGTCTGTCCGTCTGTCTGTCTGTCTGTCTGTCTCTCTCTCTCTATCTCTCTGTCTGGCTGTCTGGCTGTCTCTCTCTTTCTCTCTCTCTCTCTCTCTCTCTCTCTCTCTCTCTCTCTCTCTCTCTCGCCCCCCTCTCTCTCTCTTATACCTAATTTTCCATTGTGTTTATATAAAGGATTTCAATAGCATGAAACACCTGTATCTTAATCTCTCCACTATTCAAATATGATGTATTGGGCGTATTTATTCAAATCATATTCATAACATTTTTCCATTGCTCCTTGTCATATACAGTGCGACAGATTTTATTGAGTCTTTTTGCTCTCTCTCTCTCTCTCTCTCTCTCTCTCTCTCTCTCTCTCTCTCTCTCTCTCTCTCTCTCTCTCTCTCTCTCTCTCTCTCTCTCTCTCTCTCTGACTTTGTCTCTCTGGTTCTCTATGTCTGTCTGTCTCTCTCTGTCTCTGTCTCTCTGTCAGTCTGTTTCTCTTTCTCTCTCTCTCTCTCTCTCTCTCTCTCTCTCTCTCTCTCTCTCTCTCTCTCCCCTCTCTCCCTCCCTCTCTCTCTCTTTCTCTCTCTCTCTCTCTCCCCTCCTCCCTCCCTCTCTCTCTCTCTCCTCCCCCCCCCCTCCTCTCTCTCTCTTCTCTCTCTCTCTCTCTCTCTCTCTCTCTCTCTCTCTCTCTCTCTCTTTTTTTTCCAGACACGTATTGAGAAGCCATCATTGCGCGCATGCGGCCATTGTTTAGAAAGGCGATCGTGAAAATCCGTCCAACTACTGGGGAATATCACTCCTGAGCTTGATCGGAAAATGTTACACAGCTATTTTGAACAATCGTTTATATTTCTGATTGGAAGATAAAAACAAGTTGTCAGAAACACAGGCGGGATCAGAAGAGGATACTCCACCACGGATCATGTTTTTACCTTATACTCCGCAATCCAGAAATATTTGAGCGATCCCGGAAAACTATACGTATATTTCGTCGATCTAAAGAGGGCGTATGACTCAGTTCAACATGTAATCTTTTGAGAGCGCTGGTCAAAGCTGGCACATCATGTACAAATCATGTACCAAAGCGGTAATGGCGATGTACGAGTCTTTAAAATTACGCGTACGTGTGCAGAACGACTTCACGGACTGTTTCGATTGCCCGCAAGGTTTGAGACAGGGATGCATTGCAAGCATTACATTTTTCTCCGTAATCATCAATCAGTTGTCAGAACAATTGTCGGTAGAAAGAAAACATGGTGGCCAACTTTGTCCCAGTCTTGTTGAACAAGTGATTCTGATGTTTGCAGATGATCTTGCACTGCTGTCAAGTTCGCCATCTGGCTTACAGAACCAGCTTACTTGATTAGTTCAGGCCTGTTCTGATCTCAAACTCCAAATCAATTATGACAAAATTAAAGTGATTTTTTGTTTCTTTGTTTGTTTGTTGTTGTTGTTGGGTTTTTTTTAGCAAGGGACGGGGTTTTTTTTGAGACATGAGAAAATAATGGTGTTCTGGAACAGAACAACTCGAAATCGTTAACAGCTATGTATATCTTGGCTTTACTTTTCACAACTATGAGCGGTTAGCAAGCAGGAAAACGCTTAGCGATCAAAGGCAAACGACCAACTACCGACATTATCCGATCTCTGAGGCGAATCGATAGCATGACGAGAGAAACGTTTGTCAAACTGTTCGACACAGTGGTTCAACCGACTCTTTTGTACGCTTCGGAAATCAGGGGACTGTTGCAGGATAGTGATTAGGTAGAAAAGGTCCATTTGTATGCCTGCAAAAAGTCCCTGAATGTGCCCGTGCGCACACCATCGCTCATGGTCTACGGTGAACTAGGGCGGTACCCCCTTCAAGTGAACTGTTGTATCAGAGCTGTGAAACACTGGCTACGTATCAGAAAAATGGACACAGATCGCCAACCCAAGCAAGCTTACGACCTACTAA
>CM031607.1:473680-493680 GCA_018398815.1 Conus ventricosus
AAAGGGGGGGAGGGAGATAAGTGGAATCTCTCCTTTTCCATTGTAGCGCTGTCCCCTAAGGGAGGGGAAAGGAGAGAGAGAGAGAGAGAGAGAGAGAGGAGAGAAAGAGAGAGAAGGGGAGAGAGACAGGGGTGGGGGAGACTGGTGATGTAGTCAGAAAGTGATGTAAATTTCCCTCACCCCTACCGGGCTTTCATGTTGTCAGAAAGTGATGTAAATTTCCCTCACCCTACTGGGCTTTCATGTTGTCAGAAAGTGATGTAAATTTCCCCCACCCCCACCCTGCTGTCCTAAGGGAGAGGGGGGGGGGGGGGGAAGAGATGGGCGTCAGACTTTGAAATTGACGTCACCTTTCTCTGTCAGTGGTGTGGACTGTCAGCTGATTTCAAAGATAGTTTCCACAGACGGCGGGGAGAATGAGGGGGTAAGCGGTTGAATTGGGAAGGGGGGGGGGGGGGGGGGGGGGGCGGTTTGAAAGGGGAGAGTAGGCATAGATTTGAAATCTATACTGTCGTTTGTGAGACAGAATGGAGCGAGAAAGGGGGATGGCGTGTGTGTGTACAATTTGTACAAGAGGCTGGCTGGGACTGATGGGGTGGAGTTGTCAAGCGACTCGTCACAGTCAGACACAGACAAGTGAATTGTCGACAGGTAGGTCTTCTTCAGACGTCACAGACGTCAGACACAGACCAGTGAATTGTCAACAGGTGGGTCTTCTGCAGACGTCAGACACAGAAAAGTGAATTGTGGACAGGTAGGTAAACTGTCATGCATGACATACTATTCTGATGGTTGACAGGTAGGTCTTCTTCACACATCACAGACGTCAGACACAGACAAGGCACAAAGCAGTGCTGCCCTGTTCGCCTGTCTTCTTAAATGTTTTAGTGCTTCGACCTCCCCCTCCCCCACCCCCTCCCCTGCTTCTCTGACCGCCGAACAATGCAACGTCTGACAGGATCAAAGCAGGGAAGTCACACACACACACACACACACACACACACCACAAAGCCATGCATCTCTGAAACTGTTAGTACTAATGTGCACAAACTGTAAGCGTCTTTTCACTCGCTGTATGGCTGACACACACCAATCCTCCACTCTCTGTCTCTGTACCGCTGACACAGACCAATGCTCCACTCTCTGTCTCTGTACCGCTGACACACCAATCCTCCACTCCCAGTCTCTGTACCGCTGACACAGACCAATCCTCCACTGTCTGTACAGCTGACACAGACCAATCTTCCACTGTCTGTACCGCTGACACAGACCAATCCTCCACTGTCTGTACAGCTGACACAGACCAATCTTCCACTCTCTGTACCACTGACACAGACCAATCCTCCACTCTGTACCACTGACACAGACCAATCCTCCACTCCCTGTCTCTGTGCCACTGACAGACCAATCCTCCACTCTGTCTCTGTACTGCTGACACAGACCAATCCTCCACTCTCTGTACGCTGACACAGACCAATCCTCCACTCTCTGTCTCTGTACCGCTGACACAGACCCAATCCTCCACTCTCTGTCTCTGTATGGCTGACACAGACCAATCCTCCACTCTCTGTCTCTGTATGGCTGACACAGACCAATCCTCCACCCTCTGTCTCTGTACGCTGACACAGACCAATCCTCCACTATCTGTCTCTGTATGGCTGACACAGACCAATCCTCCACTCTCTGTCTCTGTACCGCTGACACAGACCAATCCTCCACTCTCTGTATGGCTGACACAGACCAATCCTTCACTCTCTGTCTCTGTACCGCTGACACAGACCAATCCCCCACTCTCTGTCTCTGTATGGCTGACACAGACCAATCTTCCACTCTCTGTCTCTGTACCACTGACACAGACCAATCCTCCACTCTCTGTCTCTGTATGGCTGACACAGACCAATCTCCACCTCTGTATGGCTGACACAGACCAATCCTCCACTCTCTGTCTCTGTACCACTGACACAGACCAATCCTCCACTCTTTGTCTCTGTATGGCTGACACAGACCAATCCTACACTCTCTGTCTCTGTACCACTGACACAGACCAATCCTCCACTCTTTGTCTCTATATGGCTGACACAGACCATCCTGACACAGACCAATCCTCCACTCTCTGTTTCTGTACGCTGACACAGACAGGCCAATCCTCCACTCTCTGTCTCTGTATGCTGACACAGACCAATCCTCCACTCTCTGTCTCTGTATGGCTGACACAGACCAATCCTCCACTCTCTGTCTCTGTATGGCTGACACAGACCAATCCTCCACTCTCTGTCTCTGTATGGCTGACACAGACCAATTCTCCACTCTTTGTCTCTGTACGCTGACACAGACCAATTCTCCACTCTCTGTCTCTGTATGGCTGACACAGACCAGTCCTCCACTCTTTGTCTTTGTTCCGCTGACACAGACCAGTCCTCCACTCTCTGTCTCTGTATGGCTGACACAGACCAATCCTCCGCTCTTTGTCTTTGTTCCGCTGACACAGACCAATTCTCCACTCTCTGTATGGCTGACACAGACCAGTTCTCCACTCTCTGTCTCTGTACCGCTGACACAGACCAATTCTCCACTCTCTGTATGGCTGACACAGACCAATCCTCCACTCTCTGTCTCTGTATGGCTGACACAGACCAATCTCCAAACTCTGTCTTTGCCAGGGCCTCCCAGCACTGTCTGCTCTCCTCTCACTGACTCATTGCACACGTGGCCTTGTGTGTCGGTCCTCTATCTGTGTGTTTGTGAGTGTGTATGTGTGTGTGCACGCATTAGCGTGTGTGTTGTATGTATATATATATGTGTGCGAGTGAGTGAGTGTGTGTGTGTGTGTGTGTGTGTGTGTGTGTGTGTGTGTGTGTGTGTGTGTGTGTGCACGCATTAGCGCGTGTGTTGTATGTATATATGTATGTGTGTGTGCGAGTGTGTGTCTGTGTGTGTGTGTGTGTGTGTGTGTGTGTGTGTGTGTGTGTGTGTGGGCGCGCGAGCGTGTATGTGTGTATGGGAGTGTTTTTGTATGTGTGTAGGGGTGGGGTGGGTGTGTGCGGGGGTGGAGTGAGTGTTGGTGTGTGTGGGAGGAGAGGGGGGAGTGTGACTGAATCTTTCCTAATGTATGTGTATGGGTGTGTACATGAGTGGGGCGTTGTTTACATTATGTGTGGGTCGGCGTATGCGCTGGGGTTGAAAGTAAACGTTGATGCTGTGCCGTGCACCAAGGGGCGGTGCATGCTGACGTCTGTTGCCTCCCACCATGACTCAGCACTGCAGGAGCACAGCTCACACCGCGGAGGCGGCTCCGAAGGGAGGGCACGATGCAATGGAGAGGGGGGACACAATGCAATGCTGATGCAATGGAGAGGGGGACACAGTGCAATGCTAATGCAATGGTGAGGGAGGATGCAATGCTAATGCCGTGGGAGAGGCGGACACAATGCAATCCTAATAAAATGGGAGAGGGAGGACACAATGCAATCCTAATGCAGTCCTATTATAGTGGGAGAGGGGGGACACAGTGCAATCCTAATGCAATGGGAGAGGGTGGAGACAATGCAATCCTAATGCAATGGGAGAGGGAGGACACAATGCAATCCTAATGCAATGGGGGGGGGGGGGGGGAGTGGACACAATGCAATCCTAATGCAGTGGGAGAGGAACACACACACACACACACACACACACACACACACACACACACACACACACACACACAGAGTGGTGGGTGGCGATAGAGTGGAGGTGGTGAAGGCAGTGGTTGGGGGAGAGAGAGAGAGAGAAGTGCAAGACAGAGCGAGGGGGAAAGGATGAGGAGACAAACAGGCAAGGAGCAGACCACACACACGCACACACACACACACACACACACACACACACACACACACACACACACTCACACACACACACACACACACACACACACACACACACACACACCACGCACGCACGCACGCACGCACGCACACACACACACACACACACACACACACACACACACACACACACACACACAGATAGTATCAGAGATGTTCGGGGATGGTATGAGCGAGGAGTGAAGGTGGAGCAGACACCTTCAGCCCAGTCCTGGGGCGAGGGGGGGGGGGGGGGGGGTTGTATATGTGTGGAATATCTCCCCCACAGTTGTGGGAGGTACCTCCCATTTCTCTTATCCACTCAGAGGAAGGTAGCGCAAGAGGCTTCTGGGTCTCTACTGTACTCCCTGACAAAGAAGCCGCTGTGCTGTCCACGCCTGCGTCCCTGACCCTCAGCCAGAGGGCAGGCCGGGCCGCACGTGCCGCCAGGACACAGCGGGGACGGCCACACTACACGGCCTGTGGAGGCAAGGCCAGAGACCCGTGGCCGGCCTGCTGCTGGCCCACCATCACCTCTCGCTGCTGCCGCCAGGGGGGGGGGGGGTGGGGGTGGTATTACCCATTGCTCTGGCCGTCACCTGAGAGAGAGAGAGAGAGAGAGAGAGAGAGAGAGAGAGAATATTGACAGAAGCGTTGATGTTGTCATTCGTAAAGAAGACGATGTAGTCATTCGTAAAGAAGATGATGTAGTGATTCGTAAAGAAGATAATGTAGTCATTCGTAAAGAAGATGATGTAGTCATTCGTAAAGAAGACGATGTAGTCATTCGTAAAGAAGATGATGTAGTGATTCGTAAAGAAGATAATGTAGTCATTCGTAAAGAAGATGATGTAGTCATTCGTAAAGAAGATGAGGTAGTCATTCGTAAAGAAGATAATGTAGTCATTCGTAAGAAGATAATGTAGTCATTCGTAAAGAAGATGATGTAGTCATTCGTAAAGAAGATGATGTAGTCATTCGTAAAGAAGATAATGTAGTCATTCAGAAAAGGTGATCTCAGAGCCAGCCTTGGTTTGACTTCAGCAGGATCACATCACGTTTAAATACTTGAAAAAGGTCAAACAACCTCCATTTTTCCAAGTTTTAGTTTTATCTTCAGCAGTTGGAAAAATGAGATGCAGTAATATCTTCATGGCTAGAGTCTATGGACTATCTAAATGAAGGTCAAACAAACAAAAAGAAAAACTTTTTTTTGACTGTTTGGAAAGATTGCAAAACTATGTGACGTAGCAACATCTCTGAAAATGACAAAAGAAACAGGAAAACATTATTTCCCACCGATTGTTTGGTGTACATTCAGTCAAAACATTTGTAGTAATGAAAAAAAGAATCAGTCAAAACTCATTGAGTTTTATACATTCAGTCAAAACTGTTATAGTTAAAAAAAATCACAGGCAAAACTCAACGAAGGCTCTCTCTCTCTCTCTCTCTCTCTCTCTCTCTCTCTCTCTCTCTCTCTCTCTCTGACACACACATACACTCTCTCTCACTCTCTCCCCCCCCCCCTCTCTCTCTCTCTCTCTCTTCTCTCTCTCTCTCCATGAGGGACAGACAGAGAACAGTATCAAAGAGACGGAAACAGTGTCGGACAGACAGAAAACAACGAAAACAGAGACAGAGGGCGAGATAAAGGCGGTGTTTTCCCTGCTCCCCCCCCCCCCCCCCCCCCTCCACCCCCTGTCTGCAGGACACAAGACAATGAAAACAGAGAGACAGAGACAGAGGGCGAGAGAAGGGCGGTGTCTTCCCTGGGAATCCCCCCTGTCTGCAGGACACAAGACAGTGAAAACAGAGAGACAGAGACAGAGGGCGAGAGAAGGGCGGTGTCTTCCCTGGGAATCCCCCCTGTCTGCAGGACACAAGACAGTGAAAACAGAGAGACAGAGACAGAGGGCGAGAGAAGGGCGGTGTCTTCCCTGGGAATCCCCCCCTGTCTGCAGCACACAAGACGTGTGACGAAGCTCTGTGAATCGCATTCCTCACACACCGCACACACAGTGTTACAGGGGGGGGGGGGGGGGGGGGGGGTGGTAGTAGCACAGTGTTACACGGGGGTGTTAGCAGCACACGTGACTCGCGCCCCACTGCTGATGACGTCAACAGGTTCTTGCTTTCTGTCTTGTTTGACATTCCCGTGACCACAGAGTTCAGACTATTACCATGCCCACAGAGTTCAGACTATTACCATGACCACAGAGTTCAGACTATTACCATGACCACAGAGTTCAGACTATTACCATGACCACAAAGAGTTCAGACCGTTACCATGACCACAAAGAGTTCAGACTATTACCATGACCACAGAGTTCAGACTATTACCATGACCACAGAGTTCAGACTATTACCATGACCACAAAGAGTTCAGACTGTTACCATGACCACAAAGAGTTCAGACTATTACCATGACCACAAAGAGTTCAGACTATTACCATGACCAAAGAGTTCAGACTATTACCATGACCACAAAGAGTTCAGACTATAACCATGACCACAAAGAGTTCAGAGTGGCGGGTAGGAGGGGATAGGAGGTGAGGGGGGGGGGGGGGGATTGGGATCGGGTGAGGTGGAGAGTGAAGGGAAGGGGGATGTCTAATGAAATCCACCGTAATATTTCAAAACGTTATTTTCGGCTGGAGGCTAGTCTAGATGTTAACACGGCTGCTTTCAAGAAGAACTGTAAGGGCCTCAGCGGTCATCACAGCTGAGGCCTGTCACAGCAACCTAGAGGAACTGTAAGGGCTACAGCGGTCATCACAGCTGAGGCCTGTCACAACAACCTAGAGGAACTGTAAGGGCTACAGCGGTCATCACAGCTGAGGCCTGTCACAACAACCTAGAGGAACTGTAAGGGCCACAGCGGTCATCACAGCTGAGGCCTGTCACAACGACCTAGAGGAACTGTAAGGGTCAGGCCCGCTTGGGTGCCGCTCTCTACCCTTCCCCTCTCCTTCCCTTCTCACACGCCTTTACACCACACACCACACACACACACACACACACACACACACACACACAACACACACACACACACATCCGCCTCGTCCCCTCACTGTACCTCCCTTGGTGGCGAGGAAGCGTGGTTCAAAGACTTGCTACACCCAGATGCCTGTGGTCCCTCCCTGGCTCTGCTGGCAGTGGCCTTTGAAGGAGCTGTGGAGATGTGCACACGCGCTGCCTCTCAGGCCAGCAGTGCCGGCCATAAAACCACTGCCAGGGAGTGGGGGTTCAAAGCGGCCCTGCAGTTACCAGCCCAGCTACTGCCTCTATCTCCCTCCTCCGCCCCCACAGCCTTGCTGTCCTACAGCCTTGCTGTCCTAAAGCCTTGCCGCCATTTCCTACAGCCTTGCTGTCCTACAGCCTTGCTGTCCTGCAGCCTTGCCGCCCTATCCTGTAGCCGCATTGGGGAGCTGCCTTGATCAGTGCTTGTACTGCCAGCTCCGCCTTCCCAGGGCTGACAGGGAGAAGAGCATGCAGGAGCTGTGTTTAGAAGTGGGGGGGGGGGGGGGGGGGGGGGGGGTTGGAGGTGGGTGGGAGCGGCTGGTGCCACTGTCCTCGTCAGGGCACGGGGTGTCGGGTTCCAGCCTGGGAAAGTGGCATGGAATGCGCCGCTCCTCGTCTTCCACTTCCCTTTCCCCCCTCCCGCTCTGTCCCTCCGCCCTCCCGCTGTCACCTCTCTCCTTCAGTTGTACTGACAAGATGCCGTTTGCTTCGGGTCTTGACTCTCTCTCTCTCTCTCTCTTCTCTCTCTCTCTCTCTCTCTCTCTCTCTGTACACTGTGTGTGTGTGTGTGTGTGTGTGTGTGTGTGTGTGTGTGTGTGTGTGTGTGTGTGCGCGCGCGCGCGCGCGCGTGCGCGTGTGTGTGTATATCCTGTACTCCAAGCCAAGTGTGGTGCGTTGTACTGGCACTGTTTTTGTGATGAAACAAAGAAGTCCTCCTCTCCATGACCTGGGTGTCTGTCGGTCGCTGCTTCTCTGTCTCTCTTTGTACGTGGAAGCGCCTGTGTATAATAATAATAATGAATACTTATATAGCGCCTATTCTCGGCTAGAGAGCAAGCTCTAAGCGCTTTACAATCAACACTCGTTTATTTCACAACGGGCTGCCCACTGGGTAGTGCCGACTGAAGAGCTGCCAGCTGGCGCTTCATTCAGTCGTTTCCCGTGCCATCCAGTCAATATCGTTCAATATCGTTCACTCAGTTTCCGTACTTCCTCCATTCTTTCAATTTCTCACGCAGGGTGCATGCTATGTGTAACGTGTCATCCATACCAACGGCCAAACTGGCTTTCTCTTCCGAAAGTTGGTGATGGGATTTTACGTGTGTGTAAGATGTTATGCGTGCGTTCACACACGGAACCTCGGTTTATAGTCTCATTCGAAGGACTGTATGGGGAATGGAGTCAGAACCAATGTTAACTCCGAGGGAAAAATCCCCCTGTACCGAAATTCGAACCCGTAACCTCAGGATCACGAGTCCGGCGCTCTACCAATTGAGCTATTCCGGTCCCCGGTGTATGTGCCACTGCGAATTTGTTCACCCCATCCCCCAACTAGGATATACAATTACTTGTTTGCTCCAGACACAGAATAGTTTGTGTTCATGTCCCCCCCCCGCCAACCAGCAAAGAGAACTGCTTGTTCACCTCATTACATTAACCAGCGTACAGAATTGTTTGTGTACTTGCCATCCTAAATTCAAGGTAGATAATTGTGTTCGGCCTATCACCCCGGCCAGTGGACATAGAGAATGGATTGTGTTCACCCCACCCAGTGGACATAGAGAATGGATTGTGTTCACCCCACCCAGTGGACATAGAGAATGGATTGTGTTCACCCCACCCAGTGGACATAGAGAATGGATTGTGCTCATCCCACCCAGTGGACATAGAGAATGGATTGTGTTCACACCACCAGTGGTTATAGAAAATGGATTGTGTTCACACCACCCAGTGGACATAGAGAATGGATTGTGTTCACCTCATCACCCACCCAGTGATGCAGAGAATGGATTGTGTTCACCCCACCCAGTGATATAGAGAATGGATTGTGTTCACCCCACCCAGTGATATAGCGAATGGATTGTATTCACCCCATAACCCCACCCAGTGGTTATAGAGAATGCTTTGTGTTCACCTCATCACCCCACCCAGTGATATAGAGAATGGATTGTGTTCACCCCATCACCCCACCCAGTGATATAGAGAATGGATTGCGTTCACCCCACCCAGTGATAGAGAATGGATTGTGTTCACCTCATCACCCCACCCAGTAATATAGAGAATGGATTGTGTTCACCCTATAACCCCACCCAGTGGTTATAGAGAATGGATTGTATTCACCTCATCACCCCACCCAGTGATATAGAGAATGGATTGTGTTCACCTCATCACCCCACCCAGTGGATATAGAGAATGAATTGTGTTCACTTCACCCAGTGATACAGAGAATGGATTGTGTTCACCTCATCACCCCACCCAGTGATATAGAGAATGGGTTGTGTTCACTTCAGCCAGTGATATAGAGAATGGATTGTGTTCACCCCATCACCCCACCCAGTGGATATAGAGAATGGGTTGTGTTCACTTCACCCAATGATATAGAGAATGGATTGTGTTCACCTCACCACCTCACCCAGTGGATATAGAGATGGATTGTGTTCACCCCACCCAGTGGATATAGAGAATGGATTGTGTTCACCCCACCCAGTGGATATAGAGAGAATGGATTGTGTTCACCCCACCCAGTGGATATTAGAGAATGGATTGTGCTCGCCCCATACCCCCAGCCAAGATGGAGAGCTGTTCGCTTGTGGCTGTGTACGTGACGATGGCAAGAGCTTTAACAGTTAACTGCATTCTGATTGTGCCTGAAGAAAAGGGGCTGGGGTCTCTCAGTGAAGGTGCCAGCTTTAGTGAAGTGGCCAACAAAGTGCCTGCAGCCATTGAACTCCGACTGACTGCGTAATGAATGCTCAGTTTCCCGCTTGATAGAATGTTGAGTGGTCGTCTACATCCTGAACAGACGAGGACAACGCCTTCCCGCTGTGGGATGTGTTTGTTGGTTGGTTGGTTTTCCCAGACACGGAACACGTCTTCGCCAAGACGGAAATCGAAGGCTAGTCTTTGTCATTCTAAACATCATTAGGCCAAGGGTGCACAATCAAAGCGGCCATTTGCACAGGGAAAACTCGGCGACAGTCGCGGCGGAAAATACAAGTCCGCCAATAATGTGTGCGCCTAGAGTATGACAGAGCTGACGTCACTGGCCACTGCTGTTCTTGCTGTCGTCGTGCATTCCGACACGTGCATGTCGTCCATGGCACCGACAGCTCCACTAACAGCTTTTTATTTTAGTTCCAAAAAGACATGGTATTAGTTCCGCCAGACGATTCAGACGCACAGATCACAGGACAAAACACAATGAATTCCGACCTCTTGGGTCTTCTTCAGGCAAAAACAAGCAACATTCAGGACACTGAAAACGAAGAACGAGCAACCACTTATCTTCTCATATTCGGCGCAAAATGGGTGTTGGATGATTTTAAGCCTAGACGATGTTGTCATGACACTGGCTTCGGGTTCCTCAGGGCATGTGTTCGGTCGGGGCTGATGAAGGCAGTAGCGGGTCAGGTGTGTGACCTGGGCCTGTGGCCGTGGGCATGGACTAGTGGGAGTACCTTCGCTATGGAGCAGCGTGAAAAAAAGCCATCCTGGGCAGCTGGCTGTCATGTCCACCATCAACACAGCCTGTGACACAGGCCTTGCCGACTCAGGCCGTAGACATGGTGGTCACTGGTGGTGGTGGTAGTGGTGTAGTGGTGGTGGTGGTGTAATGGTGGTGGTGGTGGTGGTGGTTGTGGTGGTGGTGGTGGGCGTGTGTGGACATGTCCTGGGGCAGTTGTACAGACGGACCACAGGGAGGGCTACACTGACTGATGGTATGGAGCCCTGTGTGTGAGCCACCAAATGTTTACGTATAGAACTCTGTGTCAGCCACCACCACACGTCTCTGTATAGAACCCTGTGTGTCAGCCACCACATGTCTCAATATAGAACCCTGTGTGTCAGCCACCACATGTCTCAATATAGAACCTGTGCGTCAGCCACCACGTGCCTCTTATATAGAACTCTGCGTGTCAGCTACCACATGTCTCAGTATTGAACCCTGTGTGTCAGCCACCACATGTCTCAATATAGAACCCTGTGTGTCAGCCACCACATGTCTCAATATATAAACCCTGTGTGTCAGCCACAACATGTCTCAATATAGAACCCTGTGTGTCAGCCACCACATGTCTCTATATAGAACCCTGTGTGTGATCCACCACATGTCTCAATATCGAACCCTGTGTGTCAGCCACCACATGTCTCAATATAGAACCCTGTGTGTCAGCCACCACATGTCTCTTATATAGAAGTCTGTGTGTCAGCCACCACATGTCTATATATAGAACCCTGTGTGTCAGCCACCACATGTCTCTATATAGAACCCTGTGTGTCGGCCACCACATGTCTCTATATCGAACCCTGTGTGTCAGCCACCAAATGTCTCTTATATAGAACCCTGTGTGTCAGCCACCAACTGTCTCTTATATAGAACCCTGTGTGTCAGACACCACATGTCTCAATACAGAACCCTATATGTCAGCGACCACATGTCTCTTATATAGAACCGTGTGTGTAAGCCACCACATGTCTCTATATAGAACCCTGTGTATCAACCACCACATGTCTCAATATAGAACCCTATGTGTCAGCCACCACATGTCTCTATATAGAACCCTGTGTGTCAGCCACCACATGTCTATATATAGATCCCTGTGATTCAGCCACCACATGTCTCAATATAGAACCCTATGTGTCAGCCACCACATGTCTCAATATAGAACCCTATGTGTCAGCCACCACATGTCTCAATATAGAACCCTGTGTGTCAGCCACCACATGTCTCAATATAGAACCCTATGTGTCAGCCACCACATGTCTCTATATAGAACCCTGTGTGTCAGCCGCCACATGTCTCAATATAGAACCCTGTGTGTCACCCACCACATGTCCCTGCTATCGCTTCGCTTCGCTACAATCTTCTCTATCTTCAGCACGCCACACCCTTATTCTCTTTTCTCCAGGGCGCTTGAAAGTGCACACGCACACACACACACACACACACACACACACACACACACACTCTCGCATGCACGCACGCACGCACGCACGCACGCACGCACGCACGCACGCACACACACACACACACACACACACACACACTCTCTCTCTCTCTCTCGCACTCTCTCTCTCTGTCTCTGTCTCTATCTCTCTCTGCCTCTCTCTCCTCTCTGTCACACACACACACACACACACACACACACACACACACACACACACACACACACACACACACATATGGAGGTGGCGGTCAGTGCACAGTTGGGAGCCAGTCAAAGAATATAGTACACTACGGACGTAGTGTACTATATTCTTTGAGCCAGTGAAGGCGAGTGGTGCCCTGTGATGTGACGGAAAGGAAGTAAAGGGGAAATTCCAGGAGCCAGGCTTATAACCTGTGTGGAGGAGAGGCAGGTGATAAATAGGGCCGCTCTATCTCCATCACCGCTGCCCCCCCCCCCTCTCCCCCCCCCCCCTCCGTCATCCCCCCACTTCCCCATCCCGCTGATCCTCTGCCCTCCTCCCCTCCCTCCCCCTTCGCAGGCCGGAGTCAGCAGTGACAGTGTTGCGTCTGGTGTGGAATAAGCCAGAACAAAATTAAAATCTCCCTCCATAACCCCCCCCCCCCCCCCCCCCCCCCTTCTCTTTCCATTTCTCCGCTGGGACTATAGAGTCTAGTCATAGATGGTGTAATTGTGTGTGTATGGGTGGATCTGGGTAGCAGATGGTGGATGGTCATGTCTGCGAACGAGTGGGGTGGGTGGGGTGGTAGAGTGCATCTGAATGTTCCTCTTTTGCTGCTAGAGTTTAAGTGAATGACTTCTTTAATTAGAGTCTGCTCACACTTGATGATACTAGACTTTAAAGAAAAAAGGAACGAGTGGAAAGGGGGCGTTTATGAACATCTATTAATTGGATGCGTGGAAAGCACTTTTGCTATTTGCACAATTTCTGGTTTGTGGCTTATTGTCCACGTTCGATTCTTATATAATGAAGTTAATATTGAACAATGAAAAAGAATATGGTCCACTGATAGAATGCTTGAACCATCGCATGCTACATTTTGGGAAAATTTGGTTTTCCACGAATTCAGTCAGAGTTTGTATATCAAAGATGAAAAAACGTGAAAGAAAGAAAACAAGAGAGAGAGAGAGAGAGAGAGAGAGAGAGAGAGAGAGAGAGAGAGAAGTGTGGTTGAGTTAACTTATAGATTGTAGTCTGTGTAGGACTGTCACGATAGGGGCTGTCATCATAGATTGTAGTCTGTGTGGGATGTCGCGATAAGGCTGTCATCATAGATGGATTGTAGTCAGTGTGGGGATTGTCATGATAAGGCTGTCATCATAGATGGATTGTAGTCTGTATGGGATTGTCATGATAAGGGCTGTCATCATAGATGGATTGTAGTCTGTATGGGATTGTCACGATTAGGGGTGTCATCATAGATGGATTGTAGTCTGTATGGGATTGTCACGATTAGGGTGTCATCATAGATAGATTGTAGTCAGTGTGGGATTGTCATGATAAGGGCTGTCATCATAGATGTAGATTGTAGTCTGTGTGGATTGTCACGATTAGGGGTGTCATGATAGATTGTAGTCTGTGTGGGATTGTCACGATTAGGGGTGTCATCATAGATTGTAGTCTGTGTGGGATTGTCATGATTAAGGGCTGTCATCATAGATGGATTGTTAGTCTGTGTGGGATTGTCACGATTAGGGGTGTCATCATAGATTGTAGTCTGTGTGGGATTGTCACGATTAGGGGTGTCATGATAGATTGTAGTCTGTGTGGGATTGTCATGATAAGGGCTGTCATCATAGATGTAGATTGTAGTCTGTGTGGGATTGTCACGATTAGGGGTGTCATGATAGATTGTAGTCTGTGAGGGATTGTCATGATAAGGGCTGTCATCATAGATGTAGATTGTAGTCTGTGAGGGATTGTCACGATTAGGGGTGTCATGATAGATTGTAGTCTGTGTGGGATTGTCACGATTAGGGGTGTCATAATAGATTGTAGTCTGTGAGGGATTGTCATGATAAGGGCTGTCATCATTAGATGTAGATTGTAGTCTGTATGGGATTGTCACGATTAGGGGTTGTCATGATAGAGTGTAGTCTGTGAGGGATTGTCATGATAAGGGGCTGTCATCATAGATGCAGATTGTAGTCTGTGAGGGATTGTCACGATTAGGGGTGTCATGATAGATTGTAGTCTGTGTGGGATTGTCATGATAAGGGCTGTCATCATAGATGTAGATTGTAGTCTGTGTGGGATTGTCACGATTAGGGGTGTCATGATAGATTGTAGTCTGTGAGGGATTGTCATGATAAGGGCTGTCATCATAGATAGATTGTAGTCTTCCTTGCTCTTTTTTGGAATTGCTTTGTTTCCCTTTATTCGTTTTTTTTTTCCCTTCGTCGACTTACTTTTGTTCCTTTCTTCATTCTCTCTTCTATCTGTTTTCCTGTTAGCCGACCGGGCCAGCCAGTGCGTAACGGACCGTGGTAACGGCGTTGACCAATACAATCCACAGTTCAGTTCAGTCCTTTTCTTCCCACCTCACAACATCTCACCTCCACTGGCAGTGGTCCCTCCTCACTGCAGACTGGACAGACGTCAGTCAGAATGTACAGAGACGAGTAGATGGTGAGATTAACGTCTTCTTGACCCGAAGCCGTGAAAGACAGATTGTTCACTAACCGAGGTCTGGTAGAGTCAGTTCCTCCCCCCCCCCCCCCCCCCCCCCCCCCCCCCCCCCCCCCCCCCCTCTGTGTGTGTGTGTGTGGGTGTGGGTGTAGGTGTGTGTGTGCGCGCGCGCGCGCGCGCGCGCGCGCGTGTGTGTGTGTGTGTGTGTGTGTGTGTGTGTGTGTGTGCTGGATTTGTTTTCCGATCGATGCGGATTTAGACTCTTCTTTGTGCTGGATTTATTGTCCGGCCTATGTGGAGTCAAATTGATCTATCCCTGGATTTGTCGACTGAAAGTCAGCGGTGTTGTGGTCTGTGTAGTGAGGCCGTTCTTTGTCCTGGATGTGTTTTAGCCTCTTGCCTTAGGGACCAGACTGGTATGGACTGGTTTGTCTGGAAGTTGACATGGAAAGAAGTTTAAGTAGAAATTAGATTGTTTGGATCCCGTCTTTGATTTTCGCTTCTCTCTTTCAGTCAGTTTTTTTTCCCTCCAAGCGTCAGGATAGAAGATTGACCTCCTTCTGTAAACTTCTCTATAATTGGTCAGAAGAGTTGGCCTTCACACACACTCACACATACACACACGCGCGCGCGCGCGCGCGCTGTCCCTGGGACTGCAAGTTGGAGGACCTTTAGGGCGAGAGCTGCATTGTCCGTGGCACAGCATCAGCTGTAGGCATACTGCCGCCTTGCAGCGAGAACACTGGTCTTCCTGTGGCTACCATCACTGCCAGGCTCGTCCCCCCCCCCTCCACCCCCCCCCCCCCCCCCCCCCCCTCTCCCCTCCGCGGGCTAGGGAGCCAAGCCCAAGACTCAGACCACCAAGCAGGCAATGAAGAGGTAAACGACTTATTAGATCTGGCAGGGAGCAATCGGAGGAGATGTGTGTGTGTGTGTGTGTGTGTGTGTGTGTGTGTGTGTGTGTGTGTGTGTGTGTGTGTGAATGTCTGTGTCTGTGTCTATGTGTGCGTGCGTGTGTGTGCGTATGTGTGTATGTGTGCATGTGCGTCTGTCTGTCTGTCTGTCTGTCTGTCTGTCTCTCTCTCTCTCTCTCTGTCTCTCTCTCTCTCTGTGTCTCTCTCTCTCTGTCTCTCTCTTCCCCTTCCCCCCCCCCCCCCCCCCCCCCCCCCCCCACCACACACACAGAGTCAAACTGAGAGAGAGGAACAGAGACAGAGAAACTAGAGAGAGAGACAGACAGACAGACTGACAGACAGAGACGGTAGAGAATGAAGGGTGACAGAGAGAGAGAGAAGAGACAGAGAGAGACAGAAACAGAGAATGAAGGGTGAGAGAGATGGAGCGAGAGAGATGAAGAGAGAGGAGTGTGGGGGGGGGGGGGTGAGTTAAGGGTGGAGATGGGCGGAGGCGTTGGGAAGGGGGTGGGGGTAGTCACCTGGGGGCCCATTTGTCTCGCCAAACGCTGAGCGGCCCCAAAGCAGGAAGGCTGGAAGCTGTCTCGGGAAAGGGCGGGATGATGGGACAGGACGCAAGGAAACGGGGGGGGGGGGCGGGCACGTGCTACCGTACCCTTTCATTGGTGTCCCCTGGGAATGCACGTCCGGTATGTGGCACGTCACGTGGTGTCCTTCACAGTTGTCATACCGTCTCCTGTGCTTGGTAGACGTGCAGGCAACCCTCACTGCGGTGAAGAGATGACGGCATGAACAGCACAACATCACTGTCGGTGTGGATGACGCACTGAACAGCGCAACCCTCACTGTCGGTGTGGGTGACGGCACTGAACAGCACCAACACTCACTGTCGGTGAGAGATGAGGCACTGAACAGCACAAACATCAATGTCGGTGTGGTGGCGGCATGAACAGCGCAACCCTCACTGTCGGTGGAAGATGACGGCATGAACAGCACCAAGCCCTCACTGTCGGTGAAGATGACGGCATGAACAGCGCCAAACCTCACTGTCTGGTGAAGATGACGGCACTGAACAGCGCCAACCCTCACTGTCGGTGTGGGGTGCGGCACTGAACAGCGCCAACCCTCACTGTCGGTGAAGATGACGGCACTGACGCACAACATCACTGTCGGGTGGATGACGCACTGAACAGCGCAACCTCATGTTGGTGAAGATGCGGCACTGAACAGCCCAACACTCACTGTCTGGAGTGGATGACGGCACTGAACAGCACCAACCCTCACTGTCGGTGAAGATGACGGCACTGAACAGCACCAACACTCACTGTCAGAGTGGATGACGGCACTGAACAGCGCCAACCCTCACTGTCGGTGAAGATGACGGCACTGAACAGCACCAACACTCACTGTCGGAGTGGATGACGGCACTGAACAGCACCAACCCTCACTGTCGGTGTGGATGACGGCACTGAACAGCGCCAACCCTCACTGTCGGTGAAGATGACGGCACTGAACAGCACCAACCCTCACTGTCGGTGAAGATGACGGCACTGAACAGCACCAACCCTCACTGTCGGAGTGGATGACGGCACTGAACAGCACCAACCCCACTGTCGGTGTGGATGACGGCACTGAACAGCACCAACCCTCACTGTCGGTGAAGATGACGGCACTGAACAGCACCAACCCTCACTGTCGGTGTGGATGACGGCACTGAACAGCGCCAACCCTCACTGTCGGTGTGGATGACGGCACTGAACAGCACCAACCCTCACTGTCGGAGTGGATGACGGCACTGAACAGCACCAACCCTCACTGTCGGTGTGGATGACGGCACTGAACAGCGCCAACCCTCACTGTCGGTGTGGATGACGGCACTGAACAGCACCAACACTCACTGTCGGTGTGGATGACGGCACTGAACAGCGCCAACCCTCACTGTCGGTGTGGATGACGGCACTGAACAGCGCCAACCCTCACTGTCGGTGTGGATGACGGCACTGAACAGCACCAACCCTCACTGTCGGTGTGGATGACGGCACTGAACAGCACCAACCCTCACTGTCGGTGTGGATGACGGCACTGAACAGCAAGAGGCCAACACCACATGTGCACAGGACAGCTAGAAACAGAGCCAAGTCCGTGAAAGGTCATAGGGCAGATGGGGAAAACCATTGTAGCAGAATGGGGAGTGGGGGGAGGGGGGCGGGGCTGTTCCACACCACACCACACCACACTACACCACCAGGACAACAACACGCAAAGCAGGCTGTCTCTAGGGCATTTTCCATGTTGGGCGCCTTGGGACATGGACCTTCCGGCGTGTGAGAACAACTGTATGGGTCATTGCTGAGCCTTCAGGACATCACAAGGGCTGTATGGGTCATTGCTGAGCCTTCAGGGCATCACAAGGGCTGTATGGGTCATTGCTGAGCACTTGACGACATCACAAGGGCTGTATGGGTCATTGCTGAGCCTTCAGGACATCACAAGGGTTGTATGGGTCATTGCTGAGCACTTGACGACATCACAAGGGCTGTATGGGTCATTGCTGAGCCTTCAGGACATCACAAGGGCTGTATGGGTCATTGCTGAGCCTTCAGGACATCACAAGGGCTGTATGGGTCATCGCTGAGCCCTTGACGACATCACAAGGGCTGTATGGTCATTGCTGAGCCTTCAGGACATCACAAGGGCTGTATGGGTCATTGCTGAGCCTTCAGGACATCACAAGGGCTGTATGGGTCATTGCTGAGCCCTTCATGACATCACAAGGGCTGTATGGGTCATTGCGGAGCCCTTCAGGACATCACAAGGGCTGTATGGGTCATTGCTGAGCCCTTCATGATATCACAAGGGCTGTATGGGTCATTGCTGAGCCCTTCAGGACATCCAAGGGCTGTATGGGTCATTGCTGAGCTTAGGACATCACAAGGGCTGTATGGGTCATTGCTGAGCCTTCAGGACATCACAAGGGCTGTATGGTCATTGCTGAGCCCTTCAGGACATCACAAGGGCTGTATGGGTCATTGCTGGACCCTTCAGGACATCACAAGGGCTGTATGGGTCATTGCTGATCCCTTCAGGACATCACAAGGGCTGTATGGGTCATTGCTGAGCCTTCAGGACATCACAAGGGCTGTATGGGTCATTGCTGAGCCCTTCAGGACATCACAAGGGCTGTATGGGTCATTGTGGATCCCTTCAGGACATCACAAGGGCTGTATGGGTCATTGCTGAGCCTTCAGGACATCACAAGGGCTGTATGGGTCATTGCTGAGCCTTCAGGGCATCACAAGGGCTGTATGGTCATTGCTGAGCCCTTCAGGACATCACAAGGGCTGTATGGGTCATTGCTGAGCCTTCAGGACATCACAAGGGCTGTATGGGTCATTGCTGAGCCTTCATGACATCACAAGGGCTGTATGGGTCATTGCTGAGCCTTCAGGCATCACAAGGGCTGTATGGGTCATTGCTGAGCCTTCAGGACATCACAAGGGCTGTATGGGTCATTGCTGAGCCTTCATGACATCACAAGGGCTGTATGGGTCATTGCTGAGCCTTCAGGACATTCACAAGGGCTGTATGGGTCATTGCTGAGCCTTCATGACATCACAAGGGCTGTATGGGTCTTGCTGAGCCTTCAGGCATCACAAGGGCTGTATGGGTCGTTGCTGAGCCCTTCAGGACATCACAAGGGCTGTATTGGGTCATTGCTGAGCCCTTCAGGACATCACAAGGGCTGTATGGGTCATTGTTGAGCCCTTCAGGACATCACAAGGGCTGTATGGGTCATTGTTGAGCCCTTCAGGACATCACAAGGGCTTATGGGTCATTGTTGATCCCTTCAGGACATCAAGGGCTGCTGTGGGGTGCTGTTTGTGTTTTGCTTGCTTGGTTTGCTGTCGGCAGGCTGCCTCACAGGTAGGTAGTCCAAGGTGAATCGCGTTGCGTAGAGCACGCACGCACGCACGCACGCACGCACGCACACACGCACACACACACCACACACACACCACACACACACAACACACACACACACACACTAATGCACAGACGCACGTATGCACGCAGGCACGCACGAACGCACCCATGCATGCTAGGAGAGAAATGCGTTTCTCTCTTTGTTTTTGTATGTACAGTTTGTCAAGTGTATTTGGTGTGCAGGCAGAATGTGTAATATTGATGTAATGTGTTATGTAGAGTGCTATGTGCATTGTGTACCGTATTGTTGTTTATAAAGCACCTCTAGAGGTTTTTCTGGACACTGTATGAAGGCCGTTGTTGGTGTAAACAGACAGATTGTAGACCAAACTAACAGGTCTTCTTCCACCATCACCAACACCAGCTAGCAGACATAAACGCCCAGCTAACAGACATAACCACCCAGCTAACAGACATAACC
>CM031607.1:498680-501180 GCA_018398815.1 Conus ventricosus
GTCTTTCTGCTAACTGGGGTAATTGTCTGTTGCTGCTGGCTATGTATCTGTGTCTGCTGACATGTGTGTTGTCTGTCTGCTGCTATGTGTATATGTCTGTCTGCTGACTATGTGGTGTATGTCTGTCTGCTGACTGGTATTGTCTGGCTGACTCTGTATGTGTCTGCTGCTGAGGTAATGTGTCTTTTTCTGCTGACTAGTGTATTGTCTGCTGGCTGTGTGTTGTCTTTCTGCTAACTGTGTATTGTCTGTCTGCTGACTGGGTATGTCTGTCTGCTGGACTAGGTATGTTGTCTGCTGGCTATGTGTATTGTCTGTCTGCTGGCTATGTGTGTATGTCTGTCTGTCTGACTATGTGTATTGTCTGTTCTGTTGTCTGACTATTGTATTGTCTGCTGCTGACTATTGTTTGTCTGTGGCTGTGTGTTGTGTCTTGCTGGTAATTGTGTATTGTCTGTCTCTGACTGGCTATGTCTGTTTGTCTGTTCTGTCTGTGCTAGTGTATTGTCTGCTGCTATGTGTTTGTCTGTTCTGCTAACTATGTGTATTGTCTGTCTGCGCTGGTTATTGTCTGCTGACTATGTGTGTTGTCTGATGGCTGTTGTGTGTTTGTCTGTTTCTGCTACTATGGTGTTGTCTTGACTGGTATTGTCTGCTGACTATGTGTGTTGCTCTGTTGCTGACTATGTGTATTGTCTGCTGGCAATGTGTGTTTGTCTGTGCTGTGTGTTGTCTATGTGTATTGTCTGTCTGCTGACTATGTGTGTTGTCTGTCTGCTGACTATGTGTATTGTCTGTCTGCTGACTATGTGTATTGTCTGCAATGTTTGTCTTTGCTGACAGATGTGTATTGTCTGTCTGCTGACTATGTGTATTGTCTGTCTGGACTAGTGATTGTGGTGATTGTCATTGTCTGCTGACTATGTGTATTGTCTGTCTGCTGACATGTGTATTGTCTGTCTGCTGCTGTATTGTCTGCTGATTGTCTGTCTGCTGACATGTGTGTATTGTCTGTCTGCTGACTATGTGTATGTCTGTCTGCTGGTTGTCTGTCTGTGACTATGTGTATTGTTGTGGCTGTGGTGTCTGTCTGCTGACTATGTGTATTGTCTGTCTGCTGACTATGTGTATTGTCTGTCTGCTGACTATGTGTATTGTCTGCTGACTATGTGTATTGTCTGCTGGCTATGTGTATTGTCTGTCTGCTGACTATGTGTATTGTCTGTCTGCTGACTATGTGTATTGTCTGTCTGCTGACTATGTGTATTGTCTGCTGACTATGTGATTGTCTGTCTGTGCTGTGTGTGTTGTCTTTCTGCTAACTAGTGTATTGTCTGCTGGCTATGTTGTGTATCTGTCTGCTGACAATGTGTATTGTCGTCTGCTGACTATGTGTGTTGTCTTTCTGCTAACTATGTGTATTGTCTGCTGACTATGTGTATTGTTTGTCTGCTGACTATGTGCATTGTCTGCTGACTATGTGTGTTGTCTGATGGCTGTGTGTGTTGTCTTTCTGCTGACTATGTGTATTGTCTGCTGACTATGTGTATTGTCTGCTGAATATGTGTGTTGTCTGATGGCTGTGTGTGTTGTCTTTCTGCTAACTAGTGTGTTTCTGTCTGCTGGCTATGTGTGTTGTCTGTCTGCTGACTATATGTATTGTCTGCTGCTATGTGTGTTGTCTGTTCTGCTGCTATGTGTATTGTCTGCTGGCTATGTGTGTTGTCTGTCTGCTGGCTATGTGTATTGTTTGTCTGCTGACTATGTGTATTGTTCTGCTGACTATGTGTTTGTCTGATGCTGTGGTGTTGTCTGTCTGCTGACTATGTGTGTTGTCTGATGACTATGTGTGATTGTCTTGATGGGCTGTGTGGTGTTTGTCTCTATTGTTTGTCTGCTGGCTATGTGTGTTGTCTGTCTGCTGGCTATGTGTTTGTTGTGCTGTGCTGTCTGCTCTATGTGTTAATTGTCTGTCTGGCTATGGTGTTTGATCTTGTTTCCTGCTGGCTATGTGTATGATGTTTGTCTGCTGACTATGTGTATTGTCTGCTGCTATGTGCGTTTGTCTGTGGCTGTTGTGTGTGTTTGTTGTCTGGTATTGCTGCTGCTGTATGTGTTGTTTGTCTGGGGCTATGTGTATGTCTGGATGGCGTGTTGATGTGTTTTTTTTTTTTTTTTTTTGTCTTTCTGCTGACTATGTCTATTGTCTGTCTGCTGGCAATGTGTATTGTCTGTCTGCTGGCTATGTGTATTGTCTTGTCTGCTGGCTATGTGTATTGTCTGCTGACTGTGTGTTGTCTGATGGCTGTGTGTGTTGTCTTTCTGCTAACTATGTCTATTGTCTGTCTGCTGGCAATGTGTATTGTCTGTCTGCTGGCTATGTGTATTGTCTGTCTGTGGCTATGTGTATTGTCTGTCTGCTGGCTATGTGTATTGTCTGCTGACTATGTGTGTTGTCTGATGGCTGTGTGTGTTGTCTTTCTGCTAACTATGTGTATTG
>CM031607.1:506180-511180 GCA_018398815.1 Conus ventricosus
TCAGAAAAACTATTGCACCATGAATCTAATGTTGACACCATTGCCTAATGTTCCAAAGTAGCTGTCTTATAACAATAAGCCACATGTGGCATTTATTGATTTTGAAAAGGCCTTTAACACGATTTCTAAAATTATTTTGTGGCCGATACTGGTAAAAAGAATGGTATTATGGATAAGCTATATCGCCACGTTAGAAGCATGTGTAAGGAAGTAAAAGCGCTGGGAGGATGTGAATAATTCAGTGATGGTCTACGCTGTGCTGGGCTGTCTGGCAGGAGAATAATCCGAGATGTGTGATGGTATTAGCTGTGCTGAGCTGTCTGGCTGGAAGATGTGTGATGGTATTAGCTGTGCTGGGCTGTCTGGCAGGGAGATGTGTGATGGTCTACGCTGTGCTGGGCTGTCTGGCAGGGAGATGTGTGATGGTATTAGCTGTGCTGGGCTGTCTGGCAGGGAGATGTGTGATGGTATAGCTGTGCTGGGCTGTCTGGCAGGGAGATGTGTGATGGTATTAGCTGTGCTGGGGCTGTATGGCAGGGAGATGTGTGATGGTATTAGCTGTGCTGGGGCTGTATGGCAGGGAGATGTGTGATGGTATTAGCTGTGCTGGGGCTGTATGGCAGGGAGATGTGTGATGGTATTAGCTGTGCTGGGGCTGTCTGGCAGGGAGATGTGTGATGGTATTAGCTGTGCTGGGGCTGTATGGCAGGGAGATGTGTGATGGTATTAGCTGTGCTGGGGCTGTCTGGCAGGGAGATGTGTGATGGTATTAGCTGTGCTGGGCTGTCTGGCAGGGAGGTGTGTGATGGTATTAGCTGTGCTGGGCTGTCTGGCAGGGAGATGTGTGATGGTCTACGCTGTGCTGGCTGTCTGGCAGGGAGATGTGTGATGGTCTACGCTGTGCTGGGCTGTCTGGCAGGGAGATGTGTGATGGTCTACGCTGTGCTGGGGCTGTCTGGCAGGGAGATGTGTGATGGTCTACGCTGTGCTGGGCTGTCCGGCAGGGAGATGTGTGATGGTATTAGCTGTGCTGGGCTGTCTGGCAGGGAGATGTGTGATGGTATAGGTGCTGGCTGCTGGCAGGGGAGTGTATGTCTACGCTGTGCTGGGCGTCTGGCAGGGAGATGTGTGATGGTATAGCTGTGCTGGGGCGTCTGGCAGGGAGATGTGTGATGGTATTAGCTGTGCTGGGCTGTCTGGCAGGGATGTGTGATGGATTAGCTGTGCTGGGCTGTCTGGCAGGGAGATGTTTTGATGGTCTACGCTGTGCTGGGCTGTCTGGCAGGGAGATGTGTGATGGTCTACGCTGTGCTGGGCTGTCTGGCAGGGAGATGTGTGATGGTCTACGCTGTGCTGGGCTGTCTGGCAGGGAGATGTGTGATGGTCTAACGCTGTGCTGGGCTGTCTGGCAGGGAGATGTGTGATGGTATTAGCTGTGCTGGGCTGTCTGGCAGGGAGATGTGTGATCTGATGGTCTACGCTGTGCTGGGCTGTCTGGCAGGGAGATGTGTGATGGTCTACGCTGTGCTGGGCTGTCTGGCAGGGAGATGTGTGATGGTCTACGCTGTGCTGGCTGTCTGGCAGGGAGATGTGTGATGGTCTACGCTGTGCTGGGCTGTCTGGCAGGGAGATGTGTGATGGTATTAGCCGTGCTGGGGCTGTCTGGCAGGGAGATGTGTGATGGTAGTTTTTGTGCTTGTTGCGCGCTCCTTTATAAAACAGGCCAGCTCATTTCTGTGGAACAATAGCATAACGGCATTCCACTTGGAAGTCGGCGACCCAAACTACTTGGCACCTTGTGGCCTAGCGCGTCACACGCCTGTATTTAGCTTTGGTTTAATGTCCTGGAGTAACTAACTAATGTCTAACCCTCCGCTTCATTGCGCTGTCCAAACACAGGCTGGCGGAAAAAGGGCCCGGCGCCCTCACGTTTCCTGGCAAACACTGAGTCCAGTGTTTCTGCCATGGCGCTGTTTGCAGAAGAGCTTAAGGGACTGTCCGGGGCAGTTTAGTGAGGGACGAGGGGGGCACGGAAATGGTCTTGGGCTGGGTGCACTGGCGGTGACCAACTCCCTGCTTCAGCCTGCTGGCTGCCCACGCCGATCACGCCCCCCCAGCTCCTGCAATGCCAGGGTGGTTTTTTTTTTTTTTTTTTTTTATTTATTTTTTTTTTTTTTTGGGGGGGGGGTGGAGGTTGGAGTAGAGTGGGGTTGGGAAGTGGGGAAGGGGGGAGGGACCGACCGAGTTTTTTGTGTGTTAAGCTGCGGTGTTTTGTTTGATGTTGTATCAGCATGGCTTGGCTCCGCTCCTGCTGTAGTGTAAGCACTACGGTGTATGGTAATGAGTATAGAGTACATGGCATTGAGCTGTATGGCGATGACTATAGAGCTGTATGGCACTGAGTATGAGCTGTATGGCACTGACTATAGAGCTGTATGGCACTGAGTATAGAGCTTTTATGGCACTGAGTGTCGAGCTGTATGGCACTGACTACAGAGCTGTATGACACTGACTTTCAGAGCTGTATGGCACTGGAGTATAGACCTGTATGGCACTGAGTATAGAGCTGTATGGCACCGAGTATAGAGCTGTATGGCACTGACCCACAGACTGTATGACACTGACTTTTAGAGCTGTATGACACTAAGTGTAGAGCTTGTATGGCACTGAGTATAGAGCTGTATGGCACTAAGTGTAGAGCTGTATGACACTGGACTATAGAGCTGTATGCACTAAGTGTAGAGCTGTATGGCGCTGACTATAGAGCTTATGGCACCGAGTATAGAGCTGTATTGCACTGACTATAGAGCTGTATGGCAATGACTACAGAGCTGTTTGACACTGACTACAGAGCTCTATGGCACTGAGTATAGACCTGTATGGCACTGAGTATAGAGCTGTATGGCACTGAGTATGAGCTGTATGGCACTGAATACAGAGCTGTATGACACTAAGTGTGAGCTGTATGGCGATGACTATAGAGCTGTATGGCACTGAGTATAGGCTGTTTTGGCACTGACTACAGAGCTGTTTTGCACACTAAGTGTAGAGCTGATGGCGATGGGCTATAGAGCTGTATGGCACTGACTTATAGAGCTGTATGGCACTGACTATAGGCTGATGGCACTGACTATAGAGCTGTATGACACTGACTACCCGAGCTGTATGACGCTAAGTGTAGAGCTGTATGGCGATGATTATAGAGCTGTATGGCACTGAGTATTGAGCTGTATGACACTGACTGCAGATTGTATGACACTGGGCTACAGAGCTGTATGACGCTAAGTGTAGAGCTGTATGGCGATGACTATAGAGCTGTATGGCACTGACTATAGAAACGTATGGGCACTGGACTACAGAGCTGTATGCCCCTGACTATAGGCTTATGGCGATGACTATAGAGTGTATGGCACTGACTATAGAGCTGTATGGCACTGAGTATAGAGCTGTATGGGACTGATATAGAGCTGTATGGCACTGAGTATAAAAGCTGTATGACACTGACTACAGAGCTGTATGACAATGACTATAGAGCTGTATGGCGAGCCTATAGAGCTGTATGGCAATGACTATAGGCTGTATGGCACGGAGTATAGAGCTGTATTGGCACTGACTACAGAGCTGTATGACACTGACTATAGAGCTGTATGGCGAGACTATAGAGCTGTATGGCACTGGGGTATTTGAGCTGTTATGGCACTGAGTATAGAGCTGTATGACACTGACTACAGGCTGTATGACACTGACTATTTGAGCTGTATGGCGATGACTATAGAGCTGTATGGCGATGGGGCTATAGAGCTGCATGGCACTGAGTATAGAGCTTTATGGGCACTGACTACAGAGCTGGATGACACTGACTATAGTGCTGTTGGCACTAAGTGTAGAGCTGTATGGCGATGACTATAGGCTGTATTGCACTGAGTATAGAGCTGTATGGCACTGACTATAGAGCTGTATGGCACTGACTACAGAGCTGTATGGCACTGATATAAGCTGTTAGACACTAAGTGTAGAGTGTATGGCGATGACTTAGAGCTGTATGGCACTGAGTAGAGGAGCTGTATGACCCCTGATACAGAGCTGTTGACACTGACTATAGAGCTGTATGGCGATGACTATAGAGCTGTATGGCACTGAGTATAGAGCTGTATGGCACTGACTATAGAGCTGTATGACACTGACTACAGAGCTGTATGGCACTGACTTTAGAGCTGTATGGCGATGACTATAGAGCTGTATGGCCACTGACATATAGAGCTGTATGGCACGGATTATAGAGCTGTATGCACTGACTATGAAGCTGTATGGCGATGACTATAGAGCTGTATGGCACTGAGTATAGAGCTGTATGGCATTGAGTATAGAGCTGTATGACACTGACTTCAGAGCTGTATGACACTGACATAGAGCTGTATGGCGATGACTATAGAGCTGTAATGGCGATGACTATAGAGCTGTATGGCACTGAGTATAGAGCTGTATGACACTGACTACAGAGCTGTATGATACTGACTATAGAGCTGTATGGCACTAAGTGTAGAGCTGTTTGGCGATGACTATAGAGCTGTATGGCACTGAGTATAGAGCTGTATGGCACTGACTATAGAGATGTATGACACTGACTACAGAGCTGTATGACACTAACTATAGAGCTGCATGACACTGACTATTGAGAATTGTGGCACAGACTAAAGAGCTGTATGGACTGACTACAGAGAATTGCGGTACTGACTATAGAGCTGTAAGGCACTGACTATAGAGAATTGTGGCACTGACTGTAGAGCTGTGTGGCACTGACTATAGAGAATTGTGGCACTGACTGTGGAGCTGTGTGGCACTAAATATAGAGCAGTGTGGCGCTGACTATAGAGCTGTATAGCACTGACTATAGAGCAGTATGTCACTGACTATACACCTGATGTCGTCACCGTTGCACCTGATGTCTTCGCCGTTACACCTGATATCCTCACCGACAGTCACTGATCGAACTGTGTGTC
>CM031607.1:518680-536180 GCA_018398815.1 Conus ventricosus
TCAATTCTTGTTTTGAAAGGGGAAGGAAGTGGTATTAAATTGACGCAATTTTCGATTGTTTTTTGACCGAAATAACTCAGCAGTGTGAAGGTTGTTTTAAAAGGCAGAATGTTTGTTTTCCAGCCTTCTGTCGGTCCAGATGGGTCAAGTGATACCGGTGTTTGCAGACAGGGAACGAGGAATTGCTGTAGGCGGCAGTGGACAGGGTTTGGGGTTTAGAGAGAGAGAGAGGTGGGACATTTGGTTTAGGGAGAGAGAGGTGGGGACATTTGTTTAGGGAGAGAGAGGTGGGGACATTTTGTTTAGGGGAGAGAGAGGTGGGGAGATGTGGAGACATTATGTTTAGGGAGAGAGAGAGGTGGGGACATGGTTTAGAAAGAGAGAGGTGGGGACATTTGGTTTAGGGAGAGAGAGGTGGGGACATTTGGTTTAGGGAGAGAGAGGTGGGGACATTTTGTTTAGGGAGAGAGAGGTGGGGACATTTTGTTTAGGGAGAGAGAGGTGGGGAGATGTGGAGACATTATGTTTAGGGAGAGAGAGAGAGGTGGGGACATGGTTTAGAAAGAGAGAGGTGGGGACATTTGGTTTAGGGAGAGAGAGAGTGGGGACATTTGGTTTAGGGAGAGGAGTTGGGAACATTATGTTTAGGGAGAGAGAGGTGGGGACATGGTTTAGAAAGAGAGAGGTGGGACATTTGGTTTAGGGAGAGAGAGGTGGGGACATTATGTTTAGGGAGAGAGAGGGTGGGGACATTTGGTTTAGAAAGAGAGAGGTGGGGACATTTGGTTTAGGGAGAGAGAGATGGGGACATGGTTTGGAAAGAAAGAGATGGGGACATTTGGTTTAGGGAGAGAGGGGTGGGGACATTATGTTTAGGGAGAGAAGGTGGGGACATGGTTTAGAAAGAGAGAGGTGGGGGCATTTGGTTTAGAAAGAGAGAAGTGGGAGCATTTGGTTTAGAAAGAGAGAGGTGGGGGCATTTGGTTTAGAAAGGAGAGGTGGGGACATTTGGTTTAGAAAGAGAGAGGTGGGGACATTTGGATTCGGGAGAGAGAGGTGGGGCCATTTGGTTTAGGGGGAGAGAGAGGTGGGGACATGGTTTAGAAAGAGAGAGGTGGGAACATTTGGTTTAGAAGAGAGAGGTGGGGACATTTGGTTTAGGGAGAGAGAGGTGGGGACATTTGGTTTAGAAAGAGAGAGGTGGGTTGCTTTTGGGTTTTTGGGAGGGGAAGGAGGTGGGGACATTATGTTTATAAAGAGTAGGTGGGGACATTTGGTTTTAAAAGGGAGTGGGGGGGACATTGGTTTAGGGAGAGAGAGGTGGGGACATTAGGTTTAGGGAGAGGAGGGGGAATTTGGTTTAGGAAGAGAGAGGTTGGGACATTTGGTTTAGGGAGAGAGATGGGGGACATTAGGTTTAGGGAGAGCGAGGGGGGACATTAAGTTTAGGGAGAGAGAGGGGGACATTAGGTTTAGGGAGAGAGGGGGAACATTAGGTTTAGGGATAGAGAGGGGGACATTAGGTTTAGGGAGAGAGAGGGGGACATTAGGTTTGGGGAGAGAGGGGGACATTAGGTTTAGGGAGAGAGACGGGGACATTAGGTTTGGGTAGGGAGGGGGACATTAGGTTTAGGGAGAGAGAGGGGGACATTAGGTTTAGGGAGAGAGAGGGGGACATTAGGTTTGGGGAGAGAGGGGGACATTAGGTTTAGGGGAGAGAGACGGGGACATTAGGTTTGGGTAGGGAGGGGGACATTAGGTTTAGGGAGAGAGAGGGGGACATTAGGTTTGGGGAGAGAGGGGGAACATTAGGTTTACGGAGAGAGGGGGACATTAGGTTTAGGGAGAGAGAGGGGACATTAAGTTTAGGGAGAGAGGGGGACATTTAGGTTTAGGGAGAGTGGGGGACATTAGGTTTAGGGAGAGAGAGGGAACATTAGGTTTGGGGAGCGAGAGAGGCGGGACACTAGGTTTAGGGAGAGAGGGGGACATTAGGTTTAGGGAGAGGGGACATTAGGTTTAGGGAGAGAGGGGGGCATTAGGTTTAGGGAGTGAGTGGGGGTCATTAGGTTTAGGAAGAGAGGGGGGACATTAGATTTAGGGAGAGAGGGGGACATTAGGTTTAGGGAGAGAGGGGGACATTAGGTTTAGGGAGAGAGGGGGACATTTGGTTTTAGGGAGTGAGAGGGACATTCGGTTTAGGGGGAGAGAGGCGGGACATTAGGTTTAGGGAGAGAGGGGGACATTAGGTTTAGGGGGAGAGAGGGGGACATTAGGTTTAGGGAGAGAGGGGGGCATTATGTTTAGGGAGAGAGTGGGGGTCATAGGTTTAGGGAGAGAGGGGGACATTACGTTTAGGGAGAGAGAGGGGGACATTAGGTTTTGGGAGAGAGAGAGGGGACATTAGGTTTGGGGAGAGAGGGGGACATTAGGTTTAGGGAGAGAGGGGAATATTAGGTTTTAGGGAGAGAGGGGGATATTAGGTTTACGGAGAGATGAGGGACATTATGTTCAGGGAGAGAAAGGGGGGGGGGGGGGGGCATTAAGCTTAGGGAGAGAGGGGGGGCATTAGGTTTAGGGAGAGAGGGGGACATTAGGTTTAGGGAGAGAGAGGGACATTAGGTTTAGGGAGAGAGAGGGGGACGTTAGGTTTAGGGAGAGAGAGGAACATTTGGTTTAGGGAGAGAGAGGGACATTAGGTTTAGGGAGAGGGACATTTGGTTTAGGGAGAGAGTGGGACATTGGGTTTTGGGGGAGAGGGGAGGGGGCATTAGATTTAGGGAGAGAGAGGGGGCATTAGGTTTAGGGGGGAGAGAGGGGGCATTAGGTTTAGGGAGAGAGAGGGGACATTAGGTTTAGGGAGAGAGAGAGAGGGGGACATTAGGTTTAGGAGAGAGAGAGGGGGACATTAGGTTTAGGGAGAGAGAGGGGGAATTGGGTTTAGGGAGAGAGGGGGGGATTATGTTTAGGGAGAGAGAGGGGGGGGGGGCATTAGATTTAGGGAGAGAGAGGGGGCATTGGGATTAGGGAGAGAGAGGGGGGGGGGGGCATTGGGTTTAGGGAGAGAGAGGGATATTGAGTTTAGGGAGAGAGAGGGGGCACTGGGTTTAGGGGAGAGAGAGGGGGAACATTGTGTAAAGGGAAAAAGAGGTGGGGACATTGGGTTTAGGGAAAGAGAGGGGGGTGGGGACATTGCGTTTAAGGAGAAAGGGGGGGGGGGGGGGGGGGGCATTGGGTTTATGGAGAAAGAGGTGGGGACATTGGTAGACCGGGTGTCTACTACCCCCTTTCTCTCTCTCTCTCTCTCTCTCTCTCTCTCTCTCTCTCACCCACACACACACACACACACACACACACCCCACACACACACACACACGCACACACACATGCATGCATGCATGCACAGGCACACACACACACAGACACACACACACACACACACACACACACACACACACACACACGCATGCATGCACGCAGGCACCACACACACACACAACACACACACACACACACACACACACACACACACACACACACACACACACATGCATGCATGCATGCACGCAGGCACACACACACACACACACACACACACTCTCTCTCTCTCTCTCTCTCTCTCTCTCTCTCTCTCTCACACACACACACACACACACACTTCTCTCTCTCTCTCTCTCTCACACACACACACACACACACACACACACACACCACACACACACAACAAAACACCACAACACACACACACATTACTGGTGGGGTGGATAAGGGTGGGAGGGAGAGTGGGGGGAAGTGGGGGAGGAGAATTGGCAGGGAAGTGTGTGTGTGTGGGGGGGGGGGGGGGGGGGGGTTCCTTAAGAGATGATCATCACCTGAATAAAGAATCGTTTACATGTGCTGAACATGTTATAATGCAGCAACGTACACACACACACACACACACACACACACACACACACACACACACACGCGCGCGCGCGCGCGCGCGCACGCACGCACGCACACACATATAGGCGCGTGCACACACGCACGCCTACTCGCATACAGACAAAGACACACATCCACGCGCGCGCTCTGAGAAAGAGAGAGAGAGGAGAGAGAGAGAGAGAGAGAGAGAGAGAGAGAGAGAGAGAGAGAGAGAGAGATTCAGAGATTCTTACACTCGTTTCGTGAGATAATGCGGATATACAGCCAATATATGTGGTGAGTGTACACACGTGTGTGTGTGTGTGTGTGTGTGTGTGTGTGTGTGTGTGTGTGTGTGTGTGTGTGTGTGTGTGTTTGTTTGTTGTCTTCTTTTCTGGTTGTGTTTTATGCGAACTTTCCCTGTAGAGCCCCTGCGTCCCTCAGTATTTATTTAGTGTCATTTTTTGTTCACAGTGTGTGTTCATGGTTTCCATGGGATCTTTTCCCCTGCCCAGACGGAAGTGTGTTTCGGTTTTTCTGCCCGTGGAACGGGGGGGTTTCTCTCTTCTCTTTTCTCTCTCTCTCCTCTCTCCTTCTCCTCCTCTCTCTTCTTTCTTCTCCTCTCTTCTCTCTCTCTCTCTCTTCTCTTCTCTTTCTTTCCCGACCACTGATACACACGACACATTCAACAACAGAAAAAACCCACAACACGTGTGGTGTGTGTGTGTTGTGTGGGTTGTGTGGGGGTTGTGTGTGTGTGTGTGTTGTGTGTGGCGTGTTGCTTTTTTGTTCTGTGTGTGTGTGTGTGTGTTGTGTGTGTTGTGTGTTTTTGTGTGTGTGTGCCGGGGTCCTTTAGGGGAAATCTCTGGGGTGGATGTAAAGCCCCCGCAGTAGCGGGAGGGCGGGAAAAGAAAAAAAGACCTGCGTGGGGGAGACTGCAGGGAGAATGAAAGACCCGCAGTGGCGGGAGGTGAGGGAGAATGAAAAACCCGCAGTGAGCGGGAGACTTTTAGGGGGAGTAAAGCCCCGCTGGGCGGGAGGCTGCAGGGAGAATGAAAAGACCCCGCAGTGGCGGAGACTGCGAGAAAATGTAAAGACCCCGCAGTGAGCGGGAGAGCTGCAGGGAAAAGTAAGCCCGCAGTGAGGGGAGATGCGGGTGGATGAAAAAGCCCCACGTGAGCGGGGGGGTTTGAAAGGAGGATGTAAAGCCCGCGTGGGGGGAGGCTGCAGGGGGAAAATGTAAAGCCCCACACAGTGAGGGGGAGATGCAGAGGATGTAAAGCCCCCGCAGTGGCGGGGAGGACTGCGGGAGAATGTTAAAGCCCCCCGCATGGCGGGAGGAGAGGGGGGGAGTAAAGCCCCCGCAGTGGGGGGAAAGATGCAGGGAGATGTAAAGCCCCGCAGGGGAGTGGAGATGGGGGAGAATGTAAAGCCCCCGCAGTGGACGGGGACTGCGGGAGGATGACCCCGCGTGAGCGGGAACTGCAGGGGAATGAAAAGACCCCGCGGGTGAGCGGGGATCGGAGGGGGCCCCGCGTGAGCGGGAGACTGAGGGGGGAATAAAAAACCCCCGGTGAGGGGGGGACTGCAGGGAGAATGAAAAGACCCGCATGAGCGGGGGGTTGCAGGGAGGATGCCCCCGCAGTGAGCGGGAGACTCGGAGAGAAAAGACCCCGCAGGAGGGGGATGAGGGGGTGCCCCCGAGGGGACCGGAGACTGAGGGAGAATTTTAAAAGACCCGCGTGAGCGGGGTCTGCGGGAGAAATGTAAAAAACCCCCGCGTGAGGGGGGGGGACTGCGGGGGAAAAGTAAAGCCCCCGCAGTGGAGGGGGAGTGGTGGGAGAATGTAAAGACCCGGCAGTGGACGGGAGATGCGGGAGAATGAAAAAAGACCCCCCCCCAGGAGCGGAAAAGGGAAGAGGGAGAATGAAAAAGCCCCCGCAGTGGCGGGAACTGAGGGAGAATGTAAGACCCGCAGTGGACGGGAGACTGCAGGGAGAGTAGAGACCCCGCAGGGGAAGGGGGGGGGACTGCGGGGAGGATGAAAAAGCCCCCCGCAGTGAGCGGGAGATGAGGGAAAATGTAAAAGCCCGCAGTGGACGGGAGATGCGGGGAAAATGTAAGACCTGCAGGGAGGGAGATGCAGGGAGAATGGGGGGGCCCCCCGCAGTGAGTGGGAGATGAGGGGGGGAGTAAAGCCCCGAGTGAGGGGAGTCTCAGGGAGAATGTAAAAAAACCCCGCAGTGGAGGGGAGACTGCAGGGGAATGAAAAGACCCCGCAGTGGACGGGGATGCAGGGAGAATGAAAGCCCCCGCTGAGCGGGAGCTGCAGGGAGAATGTAAAGCCCCCGCAGTGGGGGAGATGCAGGGAGAATGAAAAGCCCCAGTGGCGGGAGACTGCGGGAGAATGAAAAGACCCGCAGTGGGGGAGACTGCGGGGAGAATGAAAAGCCCCCGCGTGGGGGGGAGACTGCAGGAGAATGAAAAACCCCGCGTGGAGGGAGTGGGGGAGAATGTAAAGACCCGCAGTGGACGGGAGAGCGGGGGGAAAGTAAAGACCCGCAGTGGGGGGAAAATGGGGAAAAATGTAAAGACCCCCCGTGGACGGGAGACTGCGGGAGAATGCGTTTTCCAGACCCCGTTCAGTAAAAAGGTATTGTCCCCTGACCGGCTGACTGTGGCCCTCTAGGGGGACCCTGTTGAGCGCCCTGGCTGTGCTCGGCCCACAGTGAGGGGATGAGACAGAGAGCCCCCCATGGGGGGTGGGGAAGAGGGTGGGCGGGGGAAAAGAGGGAGGGGGGGGGGGGGGGTAGGAGCAGAATCAGGTGCTAAATAGTGGGAGGGGAGGGAGGGGGGTTGTGAGCGTGCTGTCCCTGTCCTTTGGGACGCTGTCTACGCTGTGAGCACCCCAGGGCTGGACACACTGTGGTGCTGTGGTGGGGCATTGCCCTGCCAGTGGTACACACTGTGGCTGCTGTGGTGGGGCAGGGCCCTGCAGTGGTACACACTGTGACTGCTGTGGTGGGGCATTGCCCTGCCAGTGGTACACACTGTGACTGCTGTGGTGGGGCATTGCCCTGCCAGTGGTACACACTGTGGCTGCTGTGGTGGGGCATTGCTCTGCCAGTGGGCATTGCCCTGCCAGTGGTACACACTGTGGTTTGCTGTGGTGGGGCATTGCTCTGCCAGTGGTACACACTGGTGGCTTGCTGTGGTGGGGCAGGGCCCTGCCAGTGGTCAACACTGTGATGCTGTGGTGGGGTATTGCCCTGCCAGTGGCACACCGGTGGCTGCTGTGGTGGGGCAGGGCCTGCCAGAGGCACACACTGTGATGCTTTTGGTGGGTATTGCCCTACCATTTGACACACTGTGACTGCTGTCGGGGTGGGGGATAGGGGCAGTGCCCTGCCAGTGGCACACACTGTGGCTGCTGTCATGGGGCATTGCCTGCCAGGGGCCCACACACTGTGACTGGGGGTCGGGGGGGGGGGGCAGTGCCCTGCCTGTGGCACACTATGACTGCAGTCCGGGGGGGTGGGGGGGTGGAGGGCAGTGCCCTGCAGTGGCACACACTGTGCTGTGGTCGGGGGGGTGAGGGGGGGTGAGTGCCTGCCAGTGGCAACACTGTGACTGCGGTCATGGGGGGGGGGGGGGGGGGGGGGCAGTGTCTGCCAGTGGTTCACACTGTGACTGCTGTGGTGGGGTATTGCCTGCCAGTGGCACACACTGTGGCTGCTGTGGTTGGGCGTGTCCTGCCAGTGGCACACACTATGGTTGCTGTCATGGGGTATTGCCCTGCAGTGGCACACACTGTGACTGCTGTGGTGGGGCATTGCCATGCCAGTGGCACACACTGTGACTGCGGTGGGAGGGGGGCAGTGCCCTGCCAGTGGCCACACTGTGACTGCTGTGGTGAGGTCTTGCCCTGCCAGTGGCACACACTGTGACTGCCGTCATGGGGGCGGGGGGAGGGCAGTGCCCTGCTAGTGGTACACACTGTGACTGCTGTGGTGGGGTATTGCCCTGCCAGTGGCACACACTGTGACTGCTCTGGTGGGGCAGTGCCTGGCCAGTGGCACACACGATGACTGCTGTGGTGAGGTCTTGCCCTGCCAGTGGCACGCACTGTGACTGCTGTGGTGGGGCAGTGCCCTGCCAGTGGCACACACTGTGACTGCTGTGGTGGGGCAGTGCCTGGCCAGTGGCACACACGATGACTGCTGTGGTGAGGTCTTGCCCTGCCAGTGGCACGCACTGTGACTGCTGTGGTGGGGCAGTGCCCTGCCAGTGGCACACACTGTGACTGCGGTCGGGGGGGGGGGGAGGGCAGTGCCCTGCCAGTGGCACACACTGTGACTGCGGTCGGGGGGGGGGGGGGGGGGCAGTGCCTTGCCAGTGGCACACACTGTGACTGCTGTGGTGGGGCATTGCCCTGCCAGTGGCACACACTGTGACTGCGGTCGGGAGGGGGCAGTGCCCTGCCAGTGGCACACACTGTGACTGCGGTCCGGGGGGGGGGGGCAGTGCCCAGCCTGTGGCACACACTGTGACTGCGGTCAGGGGGCAGTGGCACATGGCACAGTCCACCTCACCACCAGCTGACTGTTTGCATAGCGCAACACGACGGCTTCAGATCACCGTAAAAATGGCTTCAGACCACCGTAAAAATGGCTTCAGACCACCGTAAAAATGGCTTCAGACCACCGCCAAAATGGCTTCAGACACTGTCAAGATGGCTTCAGACACTGTTAAGATGGCTTCAGACCACCGCAAAAATGGCTTCAGACACTGTCAAGATGGCTTCAGACACTGTCAAGATGGCTTCAGACACTGTCAAGATGGCTTCAGACCACCGCAAAATGGCTTCAGACACTGTCAAGATGGCTTCAGACCACCGCCAGAATGGCTTCAGACCACTGTCAACATGGCTTCAGACCACTGTCAAGATGGCTTCAGACCACCGCAAAAATGCTTCAGTTACTGTGAAAATGGCGTCAGACAGTGTCAAGATGGCTTCAAACACTGTGAAGATGGCTTCAGACCTCTGTGAAGATGGCTTCAGACACTGTCAAGATGGCTTCAGTCACTGTCAAGATGGCTTCAGTCACTGTCAATATGGCTTCAGACACTGTGAAAATGGCTTCAGACACTGTGAAGATGGCTTCAGACACTGTCAAAATGGGTTCAGTCACTGTCAAGATGGCTTCAGACACTGTCAAGATTGCTTCAGACATTGTCAGGTTGGCTTTAGTCACTGTCAAGATGGCTTCAGACCACTGTCAAGATGGCTTCAGACACTGTGAAAATGGCTTCAGTCACTGTCAAGATGGCTTCAGACACTGTGAAGATGGCTTCAGACACTGTGAAGATGGCTTCAGACATTGTCATGTTGGCTTTAGTCACTGTCAAGATGGCTTCAGACCACTGTCAAGATGGCTTCAGACCACTGTCAAGATGGCTTCAGTCACTGTCAAGATATCTTCAGACATTGTCAGGTTGGCTTTAGTCACTGTCAAGATGCTTCAGACCACTGTCAAGATGGCTTCAGACCACTGTCAAGATGGCTTCAGTCACTGTCAAGATGGCTTCAGACACTGTCAGGATGGCTTCAGTCACTATTAAGATCGCTTCAGTCACTGTGAAGATCGCTTCAGACACTGGAAAGATGGTGTCTTACTCCATTACGTATACAGACATGCCCCGCCTCACGTGCATGCTGTCACGTACATACAAACAGAGAGAGAGAGAGAGAGAGAGAGAGAGAGAGAGAGAGAGAGAGAGAGAGAGAGAGAGAGAGAGAGAGAGAGAGAGAGATGAACTCAACTCAACTCAACTCAACTCAACTCAAACAGTTTAATTGCAAAGGCCACCGACCTATCTGTAATGAGGTCAAGAACAAAAGATCACACACGCGCTCGGCGCATATACTGAAAATAGTGAAAGAAAGTATTTGCATAACAAAATGTGCTTCCTGACATTAATTACTCTGGCATTTGTGTACATTAACTGACAGCAGTTCTCTTCGTTTTAGTGCGTTAAAAATGAACATAGCTGTGGAACTTTCTTGCTGTCAAGCATCGATCACAGCTTTCTTGCATCACGTTCTTTCAGTCAACATCGATCTCAACTTTCTTGTCTCACTTTCTTTCAAACATCGACCTCAACTTTCTATTTCACTGAAATACAGCGTTAACTTCAACGAAATAGCCGTCTCAACTTTCTGTCAGTCACAGAACATCAACTTTCGGTCATACATTAATTAACCTCATCTTATTTTTCAGTGATACATCGATATTACCTTTCTGTCATCGTCAGTCATACAACATCAACTTCTTATCATACATTAACCTCACCTTATTTTTCAGTGATACACTGATGTCACCTTTCTGTCAGTCGATTGCCAGCAGTCAAATATTACCATGAACTTTCTCTCAGTGAAACATCAACTGCCGTCCATTCAAATCTTCACATCATCAACCAGCCGCCGTGGTGAAGTGGTTAGCGTCGCGGACTCCCGGCTGGGAGGTCGTGGGTTCGAATCCCATCAGAAGTCATGTGGGTTTTTCTGCCCCGACCGGCTCCTACCCAGAGTTGAGTTTGCTGCGGACTCAGTTGGGAAGACTGGGACCACACAGTCGAGTTTCATCCACTTAATGGATGCGTTTCTGAGAGTGTTGCTCAAATTTCCTGACCAACACTGCAGGTGCCTGTATCTCTCGGGCCTGTTTGAGGCCGGGATATATTATGAAAGGAAGCGTAGAGAACAGCCCTGTCATGTAGTCTCAGACCGAAATGGAAATCCGTAGCATCATCTTAATCATCCTCATTGTCATCGATCAGCATAAAAAAGTCAAATTCTGTGGCCCTTCATGCCCTGCTCTCATGGTGACCTCAATTTCGATGTCCTCTCCATGTCTGTGGCCTTGTTTTGGTTCCATCGGGATCACCGGTATTGGCGAGTCCATGGGAGCTGTCGTTGGACGGACGTGGTGGCGCCCTCCGGAGGGAGAGCTCACTCACGCCGGCTCCGCGACTAAGCAGTTATTGTCGTCAGTGGGGGGCTTAGTAGGTGGTGTCCTGCGTATGTTAGATCAGAACAGGCGCCACTGAACACCACCGAAGTGACTCGGCAGCAGTGCAGTGTCTCCTCCGGTGGGTTGCCTCTTGACATTGACTGCTCCCTGTGGATTGCCGGTGCCGGGGCTGCGGCGGGGCCGACCGGGCTGTGGCTGTGGACGGGGTGTCGGAATGAGCGGCGTGGGTGCACTGCCTCTGAGGTGGCGCAGAGGTTGGGACAGCAAAAAAAAAAAAAAAAAAAAATTCTTCACATCAACGTTGTATCAAACGTCAGCCTCCACTTTTTTACGCTCAGACATCAACCACAGATTTGTTATTACCCTGCAGTCGGCCCCATCCAATCCCTCCCCACCCTCTCTCTCCTTGTCCTCTCCTCTCCTGCTCTCTCCTCCCTCCCCCTCTCTCTCTCTCTCTCTCTCTCTCTCTCTCACGGACATCATGTCACGTGTGGGGAGCAGCCACTGGTGCTTGCAGGAGGTGATTGAAAATGGCTGCTTTCCCCATCCCACCCCTCCCTCTACACTTTAACTGGTAGGCCACTGGCTTGTAGGGTTTTCATGGCTGAGGTATTAAAACACAGCCCCCCCCCCCCCCCCTTCCCCCCGCCTCTCTCTGCCGAACGTGGCAGGTTCCCACAGACGTGGCGCCGTGCTGAAGGGAGTGGGAGGTTCAGGGGTGGTGGTGGGGAGCGGGAGGTTGGGGTGGTGGTGGGGAGCGGGAGGTTCAGGAGTGGTGGTGTGGGGGGGGGGGGGGACGGGTTGCAGCCAATTAGTGATGGAGGATGGCCGTGAGCCCTGTTCACCACACCGCACGCTTAGCTTGGAAATGTTTTCACGTTTCACTTGACCCACATTTCTCTCTCTTCTCTCTCTCTCTCTCTCTCTCTCTCTCTCTCTCTGCGTTGTGTGTGTGTGTGTGTGTGTGTGTTTTGTGTGTGAAAGAGAGCGAGCCTGTTTGTGCATAGTTATGTCTAGCACCGAACGAGTCTCCACGTGTGACGATCTTGTAAAATCGGACACGCCTTCCAGAGTTATACACTTCAAACTTGATTTGAAAAGGATTTTAGAAAAATCCTGCGTCGAGTGTGTCTTCACTACAGCGAAGGCACTTCAAAAGAGTCTGCAACACATGTAGAGACGGAAACTGCGTTAACACATGTAGAGACAGAAACAGTAGGCGCGCACACACAAACCGCAAACACTGGTAATAAGAATTAGAAGGGAAAACATGAACACACAGTGTATATTGCCTAGGATCCTGCGTACAGAAACTGCAACGTCAACACCAAACACAAACCTCACACTACCCAAGCTCACACCAAACACAAACCTCAGACCAAACACAAACCTCACACCACCCCAAGCCTCACACCAAACACAAACCTCACACCACCCCAAGCCTCACACCAAACACAAACCTCACACCACACCAAGCCTCACACCAAACACAAACCTCACACCACACCACGCCTCACACCAAACACAGACCTCACACCACCCCAAGCCTCACACCAAACACAAACCTCACACCACCCAAGCCTCACACCAAACACAAACCTCGCACCTCCCCAAGCCTCACACCAAACATAAACCTCAAACTTCATACCACCCCAAGCCTCACACCAAACACGAACCCCAAATTTCATGCCAGACAGGAACCCCGAACACCTTTCCAGACACGAACCCTTAACCTCTTGTCCAACACGAACCCCAAACTTCATGCCAAATAAAAAACCCGGACTTCATGCCAAACACTAACCCGAACCTCTTGCAAACACCCACAGTGAACACAAAGGCGCTGAGTATCTTTGGCAAGGGCGATAACTGGGCAGTGTCTGAGATCCTCAGCCGTCGAGGGAAAGCAGCTCTAGGATGGACTCAGAAAGCGTCTTGACGTCAATAGATTGCCTTCTCGTCAATAGACGTCTTGACGTCAATAGATGGCCTTCTCGTCAATAGACGTCTTGACGTCAATAGATTGCCTTCTCGTCAATAGACGTCTTGACGTCAATAGATGGCCCTCTCGTCAATAGACGTCTTGACGTCAATAGATGGCCCTCTCGTCAATAGACGTCTTGACGTCAATAGATGCCCTCTCGTCAATAGACGTCTTGACGTCAATAGATGGCCTTCTCGTCAATAGACGTCTTGACGTCAATAGATTGCCCTCTCGTCAATAGACGTCTTGACGTCAATAGATGGCCTTCTCGTCAATAGACGTCTTGACGTCAATAGATTGCCCTCTCGTCAATAGACGTCTTGACGTCAATAGATGGCCCTCTCGTCAATAGACGTCTTGACGTCAATAGATTGCCCTCTCGTCAATAGACGTCTTGACGTCAATAGATGGCCTTCTCGTCAATAGATGTCTTGACGTCAATAGATGGCCTTCTCGTCAATAGACGTCTTGACGTCAATAGATGGCCTTCTCGTCAATAGACGTCTTGACGTCAATAGATTGCCTTCTCGTCAATAGACGTCTTGACGTCAATAGATGGCCCTCTCGTCAATAGACGTCTTGACGTCAAAAGATGGCCCTCTCGTCAATAGACGTCTTGACGTCAATAGATTGCCCTCTCGTCAATAGACGTCTTGACGTCAATAGATGGCCTTCTCGTCAATAGACGTCTTGACGTCAATAGATTGCCCTCTCGTCAATAGACGTCTTGACGTCAATAGATGGCCTTCTCGTCAATAGACGTCTTGACGTCAATAGATTGCCCTCTCGTCAATAGACGTCTTGACGTCAATAGATGGCCCTCTCGTCAATAGACGTCTTGACGTCAATAGATTGCCCTCTCGTCAATAGACGTCTTGACGTCAATAGATGGCCTTCTCGTCAATAGATGTCTTGACGTCAATAGATGGCCTTCTCGTCAATAGACGTCTTGACGTCAATAGATGGCCTTCTCGTCAATAGACGTCTTGACGTCAATAGATTGCCTTCTCGTCAATAGACGTCTTGACGTCAATAGATGGCCTTCTCGTCAATAGACGTCTTGACGTCAATAGATTGCCTTCTCGTCAATAGACGTCTTGACGTCAATAGATTGCCTTCTCGTCAATAGACGTCTTGACGTCAATAGATGGCCTTCTCGTCAATAGACATCTTGACGTCAATAGATGGCCTTCTCGTCAATAGACGTCTTGACGTCAATAGATTGCCCTCTCGTCAATAGACGTCTTGACGTCAATAGATTGCCTTCTCGTCAATAGACGTCTTGATGTCAATAGATTGCCTTCTCGTCAATAGACGTCTTGATGTCAATAGATTGCCTTCTCGTCAATAGACGTCTTGACGTCAATAGATTGCCTTCTCGTCAATAGACGTCTTGACGTCAATAGATGGCCCTCTCGTCAATAGACGTCTTGACGTCAATAGATTGCCTTCTCGTCAATAGACGTCTTGATGTCAATAGATTGCCTTCTCGTCAATAGACGTCTTGACGTCAATAGATTGCCTTCTCGTCAATAGACATCTTGACGTCAATAGATTGCCTTCTCGTCAATAGACATCTTGACGTCAGTAGATTGCCTTCTCGTCATTAGACGTCTTGACCTCAATAGATTGCCTTCTCTAAGGGGATAAAGTTGGATAGAGTCAACAATTGTTTTTCTCCTACTTTGTGTTTTTATCCATAACCCCACCCACACCATCTCCTCTCTATTACCACCTTCTCCGTCTCTCTTCCGTCCCCGTCTTTGTTGTTAGTAGCGGGGAAGATGTGGGTCTCTGTACCTTAGCAGCGGGGAAGATGTGGGTCTCTGTACCTTAGCAGCGGGGAAGATGTGGGTCTCTGTACCTTAGCAGCGGGGAAGATGTGGGTCTCTGTACCTTAGCAGCGGGGAAGATGTGGGTCTCTGTACCTTAGCAGCAGGGAAGATCTGGGTCTCTGTACCTTAGCAGCGGGGAAGATGTGTGTCTCAGTACCTTAGCAGTGGGGAATATGTGTGTCTCTGTACCTTAGCAGCGGGGAAGATCTGGGTCTCTGTACCTTAGCAGCGGGGAAGATGTGAGTCTCTGTACCTTAGCAGCGGGGAAGATGTGGGTTTCTGTACCGTAGCAGAAAGGAAGGAAAAATGGGTCTCACCACCTTCCATATCTCTGGTCCCTGAACCCACAGCCCAACCCTGCGCAGCGCGCCGCGCCTTGTGGCAACACGCCGCCGCCCCATTCCCCCCCCCCCCCCCCCCCCCCCCCCCCCCCCCCCTTTTCCGCCGACATGTTTTGAAGAAAAAAATAAACAGAGGGCGAGGAGGGAGGCGGGGCGGGAGGGGGTACCACGTACGTCGTCAACAAACTAGGTCACAGCTGCTGTAGACGGGTTGCACGAGTCAGTCCGTGTGTTCACTTGACACTTGACCTTTCCGTGTCATTCCAGCTGCTGTCGGCTCTTTCGACCTTGTGCGTGTGCTCTCTCTCTCTCTCTCTCTCTCTCTCTCTCTCTCTCTCACCAGTGTATGTTTTCAGTTTCAGTTAAACAAGGAGGCGTCACTGCGTGCGGACTAGTCCATATACGCTACACCACATCCGCTAAGTTTTGAGACCACACTACGCATGATTTTAAGCTGATGGATAAATGAATTAACAACTAAGATGAGAGAATTGAAGAGAGTCTCGTGCAGATGTCTGACCTACGATTTAGCCCAATGCGCTGGTCAGACCTTTAGTGCCAACCTAACATTGGTTGTCTTTTTTTTGTTATGTGTGTGTAGTGAATGTGCACATGTGTATATGGATATGTGGGCACGGGTCCATGTGTGTGCGTGTGCGCATGTGTATGTGTGTGTGCGCGCTTGTGTGTGTATGTGTGCGCGCATGTGTGTGTGTTGTGTGTGTGTGTGTGTGTGTGTGTGTGTGTGTGTGTGTGTGTGCACGTGTGTGCCTGCATGTAGCGCGTGTGTGTGCATGTGCAGAAGTGCTCACACAAACTCACAAATTACACACACACACACACACACACACACACACCAGTGTATGTCGAGTATTCTGTTGTTCGCCCGACTAGTTCTGATCACATATGCCCCACTTGATTTTTTTGTTGTTGAATTCCTGAAAAAAGAGACAATTCAAGATGATAGGGAAGGAACATTTTAACGCATTTTCAGCATGTTTTTAACAAATGACTTTTGTACCTGTGATTGTTTTTAAACATCTGTGTGGAGGGCGAGAATGACGAGGTGAAATCCCTGAGATGGCTCTTTGCGATCAGCTGAGCTAAAAACAACATGAACTGTACAGTCCCGACTTCAACGGACACAGACAACTTCCCAACCAGGAAATCCTTGAGCCCTTACTTTATTTACCTCCCTTGCAACCCCCACCCCACCCCCTCACTCCGCCTATCATCCTCAGTGAGTGTGTATCAGATCGAATTTCTCTGATCCCTGCTCTCTGTGATCCCTGCTCTCTGTGATCCCTACTCTCTGTGATCCCTGCTCTCTGCTCTCTGTGATCCCTACTCTCTGTGATCCCTACTCTCTGTGATCCCTGCCTCCTGTGATCCCTGCTCTCTGTGATCCCTGCTCTCTATGATCCCTGCTCTCTTGCTCTCTGTGATCCCTGCTCTCTGCTCTCTGTGATCCCTGCTCTGTGTGATCCCTGCTCTCTGCTCTCTGTGATCCCTGCTCTGTGTGATCCCTGCTCTCTGTGATCCCTGCTCTCTGTGATCCCTGCTATCTGCTCTCTGTGATCCCTGCCCTCTGCTCTCTGTGATCCCTGCTCTCTGTGATCCCTGCTCTGAGTGATCCCTGCTCTCTGTGATCCCTGCTCTCTGTGATCTCTGCTCTCTGTGATCCTGCTCTCTGTGATCCCTGCTCTCTGTGATCCCTGCTCTCTGTGATCCCTACTCTCTGTTATCCCTGCTCTCTGTGATCCCTGCTCTCTGTGATCCCTGCTCTCTGTGATCTCTGCTCTCTGTGATCCCTGCTCTCTCTGCTCTCTGTGATCCCTGCTCTCTGTGATATCTGCTCTCTGTGATCTCTCTCTCTCTGCTCTCTGTGATACCAGCTCTCTGTGATCCCTGCTCTCTGTGATCCCTGCTGTCTCTGCTCTCTGTGATCCCTGCTCTCTGTGATCCCTGCTGTCTCTGCTCTCTGTGATACCTGCTCTCTGTGATATCTGCTCTCTCTGCTCTCTGTGATCCCTGCTCTCTGTGATCCCTGCTCTCTGTGGTTTCTGCTCTCTGTGATCCCTGCTCTCTGTGATCCCTGCTCTGTGCTCTCTGTGATCCCTGCTCTCTGTGATCCCGCTGCTCTCTGTGATCCCTGCCTCGTCGTGCTCTCTGTGATCCCTGCTCTCTGTGATCCTGACTCTCTGTGATCCCTGCTCTCACTGCTCTCTGTGATCCCTTCTTCTCTGTGTCCCTGCTCTCTGTGATCCCTGTTCTCTGTGATCCCTGCTGTCTGTGATCTCTGCTCTGATCTGCGCGCTCTGCTCTCTGTGATCCCTGCTTCTGTGTCCCTGCTGTCTGTGATCTCTGCTCTCTGTGATCCCTGCTGTCTGTGATCTCTGTCTC
>CM031607.1:541180-558680 GCA_018398815.1 Conus ventricosus
CTTGTCACTGCCTCCTGACTGCTCCCCTGTCTCGCTGTCACTGCCTCCTGACTGCTCCCCCTGTCTCCCTGTCACTGCCTCCTGATGCTCCCCTGTCTCCTGTCACGTCTCCTGACTGCTGTCTCCCTGTCACTGCCTCCTGACTGCTGTCTCCCTGTCACTGTTCCTGACTGCTGTCTCCTGTCACTGCCCCCTGACTGCTTCCCCCTGTTCTCTGCTGTTCCTGCCTCCCGACTGCCCCCCCCCCGTCTCCTGTCATGCATCCTGACTGCTCCCTCCTGTTCTGCTGTCTCGCTGCCCTTCCTGACTGCCCCCGTCTCCCCGTCACTTCTTCCTGACTGCTGTCTCCTGTCACTGTCTCCTAACTGCTGTCTCCCTGTCACTGCCTTCCTGATCTGCTCCCTGTCCCCCCTGGCACTGCCTCCTGCCCCCTTCTGTCTCCCTGTCACTGCTCCTGACCTCCCGTCTCCCTGTCACTGCCTCCTGACTCTGCTTCGTCGTCTGTCACCTTCTCCTGACCCCCCCCCCTGTTCTTCCCCTGTCACCTTTTTCCTGACTGCTGTCTCCCTGTCACTGTCTCCTTCTGTCTCCCTGTCACTGCCCCCTGACCCTCCCCCTGTTCCCTGTCACTGCCTCATGATGTCTCCTTCTGTCTGCCTTACCTCCTGTCTACTGTCTTTTCCCGACTGCCCCCTGTCTCCCCGTCACTGCCTCCTGACTCTTCTGTCTCCCTGTCACTGTCTCCTGACCCCCCCCCTCCCCGTCTCCCTGTCACTGCCTCCTGACTCTCCCTCTCTCCCTGTGACTGCCTCCTGACCCCCCCCCCCCCCCCCCTCTGCCTTTACTGTCCTCTGTTCTACTGCCTCCTGACTGCTCCTTCCTGTCTCCCTGTCACTGCCCCCTGACCCCCCCCCCCCTCTCCCTCTTCCTGTCACTGCCTCATGACTGCTCCTCCTGTCTCCTGTCACTGCCTCCTGACTGCTCCTCCTTTTCTACCTGTCATCTCCTGACTGCCCCCTGTCTCCCTGTCACTGCCTCCTGACTGCTTTCTCCTGTCACTGCCTCCTGACTGCTCCTCCTGTCTACCTGTCACTGCCTCCTGACTGCTCCTCCTATGTCCCCCCTGTCCCCCTGCCTCCTGACTGCTCCCCTCTCTCCCTGTGACTGCCTCCTGACTGCTCCTCCCCCCCCCCCCGTTTCCCTGTCACTACTTCCTGACTGCATTCTCCTGTCTGCCTCTGACTGCTCCTGACTGCCCTCCATGTTTCCTCTGTCCACTGCCTTTTCCCTGTACTGCCCCCTACTCTCTCTCCCTGTGACTGCCTCTGACTGCTCCCCTGTCTCCCTGTCACTGCCTCCTGACTGCTCCTCCTCCCTGCACTGCCTCCTGACTGCTCCCCTCTCTCCCTGCCTTTTCCTTTGACTGCCTCCTGACTGCTCCTCCTTTTTCTCCCTGTCACTGCTCCAGACTGCTCCCCTCTCTCCCTGTGACTGCCTCCTGACTGCTCCCCTCTCTCCCTGTGACTGCCTCCTGACTGCTCCCCTCTCTCCCTGTGACTGCCTCCTGACTGCTCCCTCTCTCCTGTGACTGCCTCCTGACTGCTCCTCTCCCTGTGACTGCCTCTGACTGCTCCCCTCTCTCCCTGTGACTGCCTCCTGACTGCTCCTCTCCCTGTGACTTGCCTCCTGACTGCTCCCTCTCTCCCTGTGACTGCCTCCTGACTGCTCCTCTCCCTGTGACTGCCTCCTGACTGCTCCCCTCTCTCCCTGTGACTGCCTCCAGACTGCTCCCTCTCTCCCTTTCATTGCAGTCAGTGTACTGTCCACCAGACTGGGCACTTGGCATCTTTTCTGTCATACCCTCCCGCCTCCCTCTCCTTCTTTCTGTAATTCATTCCTTTCTTTCGTTTTTTCTTTCTTTTCTTCCTTCTTTCTTTCTTTTTTCTTTCCTTCTCTCTTACTTATCATCATCATCATCATCATCATCATCATCATCATCATCATCATCATCATCTTCATAATTATCATCATCTTCTTCTTCTTCTTCTTCTTCTTCTTCTTCTTCTTCTTCTTCTTCCGTCAAAATCCTTACTCGGATACTGATCTTCCTCCTCCTTGTCTCCCCCCCCCCCCCTCCTCCTTTTTATCATTATCATCATCATCAACTTCTTCTTCCTTTTCTTCTTCTTTCCTTCTTCTTCTTGTTCTTGTTCTTCTTGTTCTTGTTCTTCTTCTTCTTCTTCCTCTTCTTCTTCTTCTTCTTCTTCTTCTTCTTCTTCTTAATTCTCCTTTCTTTTCCTCCACATCTTATGTCACGAGTTTGTTACGAGGCCTATGACGATTGGCCCACCTAGGCTAGTAGAATTATTCATTTATTTATTGTCGTCGTTGTTGTCGTATATCCGTCCCTTAATGTGGCTTGTGGTGTGGTTGCACCTTTGGTGTAGTTCAGCTCACGTTCGGTTTGCTTTCTCTCTCTCTCTCTCTCTAATTCCACTGCCCGTGCTATTCATCCTGCAGGTTCACGGGTGGCTGGTACCTTTCTCTCGAACTTGCTGTCTATCGGCCTCTCGCCTGTCTTTTTACCTGTCGCACGTGCTTCATTTCTTTTAGTTTGAAGTATGCTCACTCTGTGACGTAGCGTGGCATGTTGGCCGCCATCGCTGAGGGAGGTTAGCTCTTCACTCGAGCGGAAGATGTCTCGGGGAGCGCCTGCTCCGGTCTTGGTTCTTCACCGTATCGTCGAAGGTACAGTCGGTATCTTCAATTCCTACAGTCGGCCTGTAGGAGAGGGACATCACTTCTTCTTTTTCCGCATCTGCGCCTCTGTCCTCTCGACTGGACAGAGGGCAGAGAGAGTCGTTTGACCCGCCTCTTCGGGGTCACCCACGGGTAGCTGGTAAGCATCAGTTTCGTGGTTTGTTTGTTTTGGTTTGTTGTTGTTAGCCGGCTTATTCTTCTCTTTTGCGCAATTTTCTTTTGTTTTCAAAAATTGTAAGAGAAATATTGTTTGAGACCTTTTTCTCTGGTTAATTCAATCTTTAACCTGGCCTTTCTAATTTATATCCAAAATTCTTTCTCCTGTTTTTGCATCTCGGTGATGCGTAGTGGTGAGCGGGATGGGAGAGAACTGGTGATTCAGGGGTGGTACTTGCTTGGTTCGCGCGTTCCGGCCCTGTCACATACGCGGACTCTTATCTTCGGCCTCGTCGGTTGGTGTGGTGCAAGGAGAACGAGTTTTTGTTGGATGGTGCGGTACGCATGATTTGTCGTTCGGATTGCGTGGTTGGAGATTTGTGTTATTTTGAAAATGGGCTATAAAATGTGACAATTATGCCATTGATTATTTGCACATGTGGTGGCAGTTATAAAGCGATGGTCGCTGTGTTGGTTTTATTCCTAAAAAGGAAATTGTTAAACGTGAGTGAGAGAAGTGTGAGATAATTCAGTATTGGTTTTTAGCCTGTTGATTTAATGCAGTCTTTTACCTGCTTCGTGTGAAGACTTTAAAAAAACCGAATACATGCCTGATATGATTGGTTTTCTGTGTTATGCTCAGGTCTGTGTTGAGATGGTGTACGTTGGTGTATTTAGTAGACCTACCCTCGCATCATGCGAAGTGGTGTTAGGATTCTAACAGGCAGGGGTCAAGTTGACTGACGGCGGGGTTCAGTCCTTCCTTCCCTCCCTTTCTTCTTCTACTCACAGCTAGTTTTCACCCTCCGGGGGCTTCACACGGAGCCTGGACTGGTGGGTGGCCCGGCTGGTTGGGGCCCTCGCTTCTGGTTGGGGCACGCTTGTTCAGGGGGACCGCGGACTGATTTGGTTGCCACGCGTGGTTGTGGCGGCCACGCTCCTGGTTGGTACGGGCTGGTTGGGATCACGCACTGGTCGGGACCACGTTTGGTAGAAAAGCCCGTGGTTTGTTGGACGGCCCTGATCCCCGTCCAGGGGACCTCCAGTGAACAACGCCACGTTTCCCCCCCGGGGCGCTCTTCACTTGTCTGCTTGTGCGTGTAAGGGGTGTAGGCCTTGAAGACTCTCTCAAGAGCCGGAAACGGTTTTCGGAGCTCCTAGTGCGACAGGAGTGCTCCCAGTAGACTTTGGAGAGGCAGGGGTGTGGAGGCACTTCTTGTGTGCGAAAGGGGAATGGAGGAGGTAATGTTTATTTATTAGTTGTGATATGTCAAAGTGTTGAACTTTGTGATTGTGTTTGTTGTACTTGTATGGGTGAAATGTTTATTTATAATGTGCTTGTTGTGTGGTGTTGGAATGCTTGATTGTGATTGGTTGAAAGTTGTGTGTGTTGGGCCTGCTTAATTAAGATGTATGTTGGTTGTGATAAATGGGATGTTGTATCGATAATCTTATGTGTGGTCTCTTCGGGACGTGTGAGGGTCGCAGTCACTCCCTTCACTCCCACCTAGACGATCCGTCAGGGCAGACCACCAGGGGTCGGTCGTGACAATTGTGGGGGCTCGTCGGGTTGTGAAGGGCTCTAGACTGTCTTCTCTCGTTTTCGGGAAGTACCTGTTTAGTTCTGTCTGTTTTGTTTATGTTTAGTCCGTTTGTGTGTTTGTTCGGGGTGGTTGGCTGGGTGACTCTATGTGAAGGGAGTCTCTTGGTGGCCTGAAGGAAATCCGGTGTGGACTGGGGAGTCGGGTGATGAGACCGGGGGAGGAAGTCGACCGCGACCAGATCTCCTTCCGGGCCGGGTGTCTTACGCAGGTACGGCCGTACGTCTTGCCTTTCTGTTGCGCTCAGTCTTCCATTTCTGTTTTTGTTGTTAGATAGTTTATTTTTCGGTGTGATATTGAGATAGGTGGTTGGTATCGGTCGTTTAGTGTACTTTTTCCCTCTACTCCGGATTCGTTCTGCCATTTTTTTGTTTTTGTTTTTTTTTTTCCGGCCAAGCCCAGCATGTTGTCGTGCTGTGGAGGCAGTGTTGCCAGAGTGGGGGGCAGCCGGACATTGTTTTTTTTTTTTTTTTTTGTTTCGGGAGAAGCCCACGCACTGTTGCTCGTGCTGTGGAGGCGCGGTGTTGCCAGAGTGGGAGCAGCCGGAACTTGTCCGCAACACGACCCACACACATAAACATACACACAGCCCTAAAAATTTTGTTTTTCAATGGGAATGTCTTTCCCCGTATTTGAAAACGATAGGATATTGTTGTCAGGCAACGTCGGTGCAGGTGTATGGCGACGCCAGTGCGTCGACGAAGAAGGGTATTCAAAATGTAGTCCTACTATTTGTACCCAGTACTTTCGGGACTACAGTAAACTTCTACTTTTTCCAGAGCTTGTGCAGATAGTCCAGTGAGTACTTTTACTACATCTTCGCTAAGGGATCTTCCTGTAGAGACCCCGACTGGCACTTCCGCTCGGAAGCGTTCAGAGCCATTGCGAAGCTACTGTGGGCTACTGTGAGTCACAGAAACCGAAACACTCTTTTCTCATGCTTCCTCATAGTGAGCATGCCCAGGAGAATTCTCATGGGAAAGTCGAGACCCACGGCGACGGTTCAATCGGGTCATCTCCCGTTTTGGGAAGTGGTGATTCTTCCCAGGACAATCACTCTTGTCCTTATGTTTCTGGAGCGGCACGTAGTGAGAGGCTGCTAGGCAGGAAGCTCTTCGCTAGGGAAGAGGCAGCTGAGCAGGGAGCCCTGCGTAGGGAAGAGGCTCCGCTTTCGTAAGGGGAGAGGCTTCCAGGCAGGAAGCCCTGCGGAGGGAAGGAGCTAGATAGGATGGAGGCTCTGCGCCGATAGGAGCTAGACAGACAGGAGATATATGCATAGGGAGGAGGGCTATTCTGCGTCGGGAGGAGGACACTCGGCGTAGGGGAAGAGGACTGCCGTACGGAGATCTGAGCAGTGAGGAGGCTGCTCAGCGTAGGAACGAAGCTGCCAGACAGGAGGTCTCAGCGTAGGAAGAGGTGCTCTGCGCGGAGAGGAGGCTGCCAGAAAGGATGGATCGGCCCGTAGGGAAGAGGCTGCCAGGCAGGAAGCCCTCCGTAGGGAAGAATGACAGGCAGGAGGCTCTTGCGTAGGGGGAGATGAACCACTTCTTTGCGTATCCCGCATCTGTAAATCCGGGGGTTGATCGACAGGGCAAGTGATAGAGTTAGAGGCCAAAGTTAAAGCTTCCAGTGTTCAAGACCCGTAGTGAGGTCATTGATATGTTCTTAGAGCATTTTGACACGGGCGCCTAGTTCATACAATTGTTGAGGAACAACAGGCTATGCACTTTTTTCTGGATTATTGGTGCTGCAAGGGAGTGTGTGCACATCTCAATGAAGGCGCGTCTTATGCAGACATGCAGTTGGCTCTGCGTAAGCGTTTCCACCACTTACACCAGAGACGTACCGGGAGGACGTTCAGGGTCCATGATGAAGATTATCGACGAGACCTATGTGCAGTTTGGTGATAGGCTGCTGGGCAAAACGCTAGGGTAACTGGCGTCAGTTGGCTCTAAGTTGGAGCTGGAAGGATCTGATCCTCATTGAACAGCTCACCAACACTGTGTCCCCAGAGTTGAGGATCCGGATAGGCGGCAGGCACCTAGGCTTGGGCGGGATGCGATTCATACGCTGAGGTGTTTGCTGAATCTCGCAGGGCGTTTAGGGATCGCCAGATAAGGAGAGGACAGCCTCACAGGATTTAGTCGGCAATAAGGCGCCGACAACTGCTAGCGGGGAACGTGACTGTGAACAAGCAGGCAGTTCATCGGGGATTTCAGAGGCCCGACTGTGTTTCTTTGTGGTCGTCTGGCCACAGTAGGAAAGATTGTCCTAAAGCTGCTGTACCGGTAGTCGGGGGCTAGTCCTTTCCAACGTCCACGTGCTCGGCTAAACGTGGGTTCCTCCAGCTTACTGGAGATTCAGAAAGTGCCCAGTGTTTCTCTCTGTTGTTGGTTCTCATTGTCGACACCATCAGGGATTCGGGAGCATCAACGCTCTTTGTTGATAAGGATATTTGGTTTCCCATATGAGGCTCGGCGAAGGCGCCAGTTATGACGTAAGTGCGGGTTGTGAGGCCTGGTTTTACCTCCACCCGTCCTTCTGTGCTATTTCTATCTCCACCCCATACTTCTGTGGCGAAAGTATGGGCCATCGCGGTGGAGCTCCTAGGTATTCCTTCTCATAGGGAATACTATCACCTTTGCGGACGGACGCAGGCAGTCCGTATCTACGGATCTGCCCGTACAGGCGTGTGTGGAGTTACCACCACGCGCAAGAGCTAACGAAGCAGGAACGAATTGCGTTCCCGTTCTTCAGACGATCTTGACCGAGGTTCTTGCAAAGGCGACCCTGTTCCATCGTCAGTCTTCAGGCCAGGGACTTTGGATGTCCAACGCCTGCGACAATGGTAGATCGTCCCACTCAGTCTGCCCGACACGCCAGGTGAGCTTCATGATCCACAAGGGGATCCTCTTTAGGGTTTTCACTCAGGCAATCGTGTGGCCAAGCAGTTGTCGTTCCCCAAAGTTTAAAGAGAATATGTTCTCCGGGCTGGCCACGATTCCCCATGGCAGGTCATATGGTCTCCAAGCGACTATCGAGCGGTCAGACTGGGACTTCTTTTGGCCAGGGATGAACCTCACCAGTTAGCAGTACTGACGCAGTTGCGATGTCTGCCAACGGACAAACGCCTAAGGGTCGCTTGAAGCGTGTTCCCTAGGGTCAGTGCTCTGGTTAGGAGGGAGCCAATCAGCAAGGGTCGGTGTCGACCTGGTGGGAACCCATTAAGCCACTATCCGATCGCGTCACCGCTACATCTTTGGTAGTGGTGGACTACGCGACTCGGTACCCAGAGCTGTCCCCTCTTAGGCCCGATCGAGCCCCTACTGTAGCTGAAGCTCCTCTGGCAGATTGGACGCGCATGGCGTGCACAGGAAGAAGCACGGCCGGAAGGTTTGTCTGGAGAGCGATCTCATCTCTTAGTGCCTGGACTGGATCCGGCCAGTAGTCGTCGACTCATGGGATTGGGCAGTGGAAACTGCGCGTCATTGCGTTCACTTTCGTCATATCAAGGGTTCCGCAATACGGATGCTGACTATCTTAGCCGAGCTCCTAGTCAGCACATTGGAAAATCGGGTCAAGAGGGAACCACTTCACTCAACAGGGTTTATATCCCCGTTTGGTCTCTGTATCAGGTGTAGTGACAGTTTTTATTCAGTGATGTTAAACGGTAGTGAATCACCACTGGTTCGATTGTTATTTTCATTGTTGGAAGGTTTGTTAGTTGTTTGATAAATGTAGTATCATGTATTTCTTTTTTTGGTTTGTGTATTTATCGTGGAACGTTTTGTATTGGATTTATCGTACTCTGTCGATCACAGAGGGTTGGGTTCGGTCCCATTGTTGTGATTTGCACATGCGTCAGGTTAAAAGGGAACTGTATTCAGAGAAACAGATGCTTTTAGAAGGGGGTTTGTCACGAGTTTGTTACGAGGCCTATATGACGATTGGCCCAACCTAGGCTAGTAGAATTATTCATTTATTTATTGTTGTCGTATCTTCCGTCCCTTATTGTGGCTTGTGGTTTGTGGTAGCACCTTTGGTGTTGTTCAGCTCACGTCGGTTTGCTTTCTCTCTCTCTCTCTCCTAATTTCCAATGCCCCGTGCGTTTCAGCCTGCATGTTCATCGGGTGCTGTGGTACCTTTCTCTCGAACTTGTGTCTATCGGCCTCTCGGCCTGTCTTTTTACCTGTCGCACGTGGCTTCATTTCTTTTTACGTTTGAAGTATGCTTCACTCTGTGGGACGTGCGTGGCTATTGGTGGCCGCCATCGCTTGAGGGAGGTTAGCTCTTCACTCGAGCGGAGATGTCTCTGGGAGCGCCTGCTCGGTTTCTTGTTCTTCACGTATGTCAAAGGTCAGTCGGTATCTTCAATTACTACAGTCGCCTGTAGGAGAGGGACATCACTTCTTCTTTTTCCGCATCGGCGCTCTGTCCTCTAGACTGGACAGAGGGCAGAGAGAGTCGTTTGACCGCCTTTCGGGGTCCACCCATGGGTAGTGGTAAGCATCAGTTTCGTGGTGGGTTTGTTTTGGTTTTGTTGTTGTTAGAGGCCTTATTCTTCTCTTTTGCGCAATTTTCTTGTGTTTTCAAAATAGTAAGCGAAATAATGTTTGAGACCCCATTTTTCTCTGGTTAATTCAATCTTTACACCTGGCCATTCTATTTTATATCCAAAATTCTTTCTCCCCTGTTTATGCATCTGGTGATGCGGTAGTCGGTGGGGATGGGAGAGAACTGGTGATCAGGGTTGGTACTTGCTTGTCTCGCTCGTCCGCCCCTTCTCATTCGCCCGGACTCTTATCCTTCGGCAACCGTCGTTTTGTGTGTGCAAAGGAGACGAGGTTTTATGGTGCGAGCGTGCGTACGGCATGATTTGTCGTTCGGATGCGTGGTTGTGGATTTTGTGTTATTTTGAATGTGGCTATAAAATGTGACATTATGCACATGAATTATTTGCAATGTGGTGCAGTTATCAAAAGCGATGGTCGCCTGTTGTTGGTTTATTTCCTAAACAAGGAAATTGTTTAAACGGAGTGAGAGAGGGTGAAGATATTTCATATTGGTTTTATAGCGTTGGTTTATGCAGTCTTTTACCTGCTTTCGTGATGAAAAGACTTTAACAGAACATTCCTGATTTGATTGGTTTTACTGTGTTATGCTCGGTCTGTGTTGAGCTGGGTTGTTGGAGTATTTAGTAGACCTCCCTCGCCCATCATGCGAGTGGCTGTTAGGTTTAAACAGCATGGGTCAGATTGTACTGAGGCGGGGGTTCAGTGCCCTTCCTTTCCCTCCCTTTTTTCTCTCCTCCCAGCTACGTTTTCTCCCCCCCCAGGGGGCTTCACCCGGAGCCTGGGACTGGTTGGTGCCACGCGCTGGTTGGGGCAACGCTTGGATGGGGCCACGCTCTGGTCAGGACCGCGACTGGTTTGGTTGCCACGCGATGCGTTGGGGCCACGCTCTGGTTTTGGTTTACGCGCGCTGGTTGGGATCACGCACAGGTCGGGAACAACGTTCTTCTCGGAGAATCAGCCCGTGGGTTTGATGGCCGGCCTGATCCCATCCGGATCTCCAGTAACAATCGCCACGTTTCCCCCCCAGGACGCGCTTTCACTGTATGCTTGTGCGTGTCAAGGGTGTCGCCTTGGAACGACTCTCTTCTAAGAGCCGACCCGGTTCGGAGCACATAGTGCGACGGCGTGCTCCCAAGTAGACTTTGAGAGGCAGGGTGTGGAGGCACTCATGGTGTGGAAAGGGATGGGGCTGGGAAATGTATATTAAAATGTGTATATGTATATGTGTTGAAATGTGTGATGTGATTGTGTACGTCGTATGGTGAATGTTTATTTATAATTGTGCAAGTTGGGTGTGTTGGTATGCTTGATTGTGATTGTGCATGTTGTGTTGTGTTTGGAATGCTTATTTATGACTGTATGTTGGTGTGAATAAAGGGGTGTTGTATAGTAATCTTTATTGTGTAGTCTCTTGGGGGCGTGTTGAGGTCGGCACTCCCTTTCACTCCCACCTAGACCCGATCTGTCAGGCAGACCTCCAGGGGTCGGTCGTGAATCTTACTTCTCGTTCTTCTTTTTTTTTGATGACTAAGCAGATTGGTTGCCTATCAGGCCTCGTTTGGGTAATAATGGTCACAACAGTATACGCATGATGATATTGATGTGTTTTACGACAATCTGAAGCCACGATCTTTTTTAGCAGCTGAAAAAAGCGATTCCTAAGTGCTACAGTAATAATGTACAAAGAAAATAAATACTCTGGTAATGGATGGGGAATGAAGAATGTGCAGAAGCAGTGTCTCTGAGATAAACAATCTTATAAATATGGCTAAGAGACGAGGAGATGAAAATTTCATAGCAATGAAACGTGCTAAAAATAACTCAAAACAGGGTATTGCCAAAGCCAACCGGGTCTATTTTTCCGGTTGTTTTTGTCTATCTGAAATTTCGGATTCAAAAAGTATAATAAGGTGTGCGAAAAAGTCAAAGGAAAATGAAAGGACTAGATTTAAATTGCATCACTCCATTAAACTAGAATCGAAACAATGTTGTACAACATCCATGGACAAGCAGGAGGGCTTTTGATAAAGGTATTTCGGAAACTAATTTGTTGTCTAATCTAAGCTTTTCCAGAAATCAGTCTTTCAAGAGAACAAGGAATGAGGAAACAATCATATATGAAGATCCTGTTTCCAAGGACCAACAACATATTTTATTTCCTCTTTCTCTTATGAAGATTCTGGTGGGAAACTCTATGAATCATTCTCATCCAACAACCGGCATTGTTTTGATGTTCTCATACCAAGTGGTTAACCCCTTGCCGAGACTGGAAGTGTTTCTTCATCATTTTTTCAAATATGTTGGCAAATGAAACTTGCCAAGGATCTGGAAGAGGACAGTTGTGATTCCTTTTACCTAAAAAAGGTAAACCTAGGTCTTCGGTTGAAAGTTATAGGAAACAAATAGCTCTAACCTCGCATGTGGGAAATTGTTAGAAAAAAATTATTGAAAAGCGTTTGTGTATTTACTGCGAAAAACGGAACATAATCCAAATAACCAAGCAGGTTTTTCGAAAAGGTAGAGTGCACGATAGATCATCTTGTAAAGATTACAACAACATAAAATACCATTTGCGCGACGAAAAAGAACATTAGCTACTTTTTCGACATAAAAAAAAAGGTATGTCAGTGTTTGGCATGCACGTCTCTTTAATGTTAAAGAATATTGGTCTAAGTGGATTATTATATCAGTATATAATAAAGTTGCTTAAGTGGGAAGAACCTAGTTGCACAAAAATTGGCAAAGTCTATTCTTTTTAAGCATTAACTAGGGAAATTCCACAAGGTCTCTGGTCATAGCACCTGTCTTGTTCAATTTTTCTTATTCATGACCTTCCAAGATCATCTCCAATAACATACATTTAGTGCAATATATGCTGATGATCTAGCCATTTGGTTGAATACCAGTATTAGAACAGCACACAAAAAGGAAGCAATAAATTATGTTCAAAAATATATCAGATGGTGAAATAGATAAAATCAACAATATAATGTACTGAAAACGGGCTTTCATAGTCTGGAGAAAAAACCCAATTAGTTCTTTTCAATAACGGGGAAAATCTAAGCATTTAGCCTAGCTAGTGTTAAATGACAAAATATTAGAATATTCACGAAATGTAAAATTTCTGGGTTTGACCATAACTTGTAACTTAAACTCGGCGGTTGTACCATTGAAAATTGGTCAATGACGCAAGAAAAGGCTCATCTACTAAAAAATAATCAGTGCACACCATGGGGTCAGGTACCAAACTTGTTACATTTAGCTACTAGTTTAGTTCGATCAAAGCTTATTTACGGGCAAAGAGGTTTATGTCAATGCCCCAGAAAACCCTGTTTTTTTTTTGAAGAAATTACAGTCAATTGACAGTAAAAAACTGTTAGGTAGAACTCGGGTGTCCCCGTTACACACGAATTCGTTTAAATACTTATAAAGATAGTGAACTTATCTACCTCTGTCAGATCAACGAAAATGGTCAACCGGTAAAATTTTGCCAGAAGCCGACATGTTGTCAAATTCTGTCAAACATGATGTATTAGTAATTTCTGAAAAAATAATAAAAGGACTATCCTAAAAGAGCTCAAACTACCCTTTACCTCTCTCAGCCTGTTAGGGAATATACAATTGAAATATTTGAAAAAAATGTAACCATTGATATTGAAATTATTTCAGATATGCCAATAGTTTCAAGCATTACCTCATTGGGAGCATATCAAGCGAAATGCGATATAGATTACACTGACATGAGAAGGTTGTTAACTTAATATTCTGTCTCTGTGAAGCAAAAGAACACTTGAAACGTTTATCCATATCATCTGAAGATTTTTACAGATGGCCTCGGATTTTAGACCGTATGCGGGTTCTGCGTTTTGTGATACATGCAGATGTTTCGTAGATCTTTTTTTAGGGAAAGGGTTTCCATATTTACGGCAGAACTGTATGCTTTACACTTATGGCGTTGATTTTTTGTGTGACGATAACATGCTGGTTATAATTATACTTTTTTGCGTTGATTCCAAGCGTTCTATATAGCTTGCAAAAAACTGGGAATCAAAAAATAAGAAAAGATTTACTTTTTGAAAAAGACCTTACATACATGTTAGTATGGTTGAAGGAATTGGGGAATCGTTTTGATGGATTCCATCACCACTGTGGGATTAACCGGTAATGTAACAGCAGTTAAAATTAGCTAGAGATGGGGCGTAAGAAAAACACCTGAGAGTAATTTAAAGCTTGACGTACAAGAAATTAATTCGCTATTAGAAAAATGCGTGAACAGTGAACACCTTCCAGAGAAGTATGAAATCTTATCATGTCCACGATATTTGTCATCTTTAATATACAAGCTTCGTCTCAATTCGTGGAAAACCAAGTTTTCACAAAATGTAGCATGTGATTGTTCAAATCTTCTATCAGTGGACCATATTCTTTTTCATTGTTCAATTTTAACTTCATTGTATAAAGAATCGAACGTGGATGTGACTGTACACGATTCTATCAAAACAATAACCCACAAACCAGACATCGTGCAAATAGCAAAAGTGCTTTCCATGCATCAAATTAATAGATTTTTATAAACGTTTCCCTTCTTGATTTTTTTTTTTTTTTTTTTTTTTTTTTTTTTAAAGTCTAATATCACCAAGTGTGAACAGACTCTAAATTAATGAACTCACTCACTCACGGAAGGAAGGGGGGAGAGTTAGGATGTTGGGGGAAGGGTGTCTGGGGATGTGGCTTGGCTGGGGAAGGGGAAGGAAGGGTGTTCGGAGGGGAGAGGGTGTATCCTTTCATGCTGTGGACGTCATCTCTTGCTCCCATGGCAGTGTTTTAGTGCATGCTTCAGGCCCGTGAAGTCAACACAAATGACGTGACAAGTCTGTCTGACTCAACTTCAACTTCAACCTGCCCCCGTTCTGCGCATGTCAGCTGACCTACGCTAAATCCCTCCTCTCGTCTCTGCCACCCCCACCCCCACTTCTTCCTTCCTCCCGTCGGTGTCTTCCCCCTCCCGACCCTGTTGACCTTTCAGTTTTTGAACAAATGACGAGGTTTGGCCTTTGGTGACACGGTGTGCGGGTGATGGGGGACACAGGCACGTTCATCACGCTGACCTCAACCCCCGTCTGATGGCAGCGGGAGGATCCTCCTCCCCCTCACCCCAACCCCCACCCCCGCCACTTCCTTGCCCCATCCCAAGGTTCTGGTTTCATGTAGTGTACGACAGTGTGGTCGTCAGACTGGTGACGACATGTAGTGTATGACATTATGGTCGTCAGACTGGTGACATGTAGTGTGTGACAGTGTGGTCGTCAGACTGGTGACGACATGTGGTGTATGACATTATGGTCGTCAGACTGGTGACATGTAGTGTGTGACAGTGTGGTCGTCAGACTGGTGACATGTAGTGTGTGACAGTGTGGTCGTCAGACTGGTGACATGTAGTGTGTGACAGTGTGGTCGTCAGACTGGTGACGACATGTAGTGTGTGACATTGTGCATGTGGTCGTCAGACTGGTGACATGTAGTGTCTGACAGTGTGGTCGTCAGACTGGTGACATGTAGTGTGTGACAGTGTGGTCGTCAGACTGGTGACGACATGTAGTGTGTGACAGTGTGGTCGTCAGACTGGTCACATGTAGTGTGTGACAGTGTGGTCGTCAGACTGGTCACATGTAGTGTGTGACAGTGTGGTCGTCAGACTGGTGACATGTAGTGTGTGACAGTGCGGTCGTCAGACTGGTGACGTGTAGTGTGTGACCGTGTGGTCGTCAGACTGGTGACATGTAGTGTGTGACAGTGTGGTCGTCAGACTGGTGACATGTAGTGTGTGACAGTGTGGTCGTCAGACTGGTGACGACATGTAGTGTGTGACAGTGTGGTCGTCAGACTGGTGACATGTAGTGTGTGACAGTGTGGTCGTCAGACTGGTGACATGTAGTGTGTGACAGTGTGGTCGTCAGACTGGTGACATGTAGTGTGTGACAGTGTGGTCGTCAGACTGGTGACATGTAGTGTGTGACAGTGTGGTCGTCAGATTGGTGACGACATGTAGTGTGTGACAGTGTGGTCGTCAGACTGGTGACATCTAGTGTGTGACAGTGTGGTCATCAGACTGGTGACATGTAGTGTGTGACAGTGTGGTCGTCAGACTAGTAACATGTAGTGTGTGACAGTGTGGTCGTCAGACTGGTGACGACATGTAGTGTGTGACAGTGTGGTCATCAGACTGGTGACGACATGTAGTGTGTGACAGGGTGGTCGTCAAACTGGTGACATGTAGTGTGTGACAGTGTGGTCGTCAGACTGGTGACGACATGTAGTGTGTGACAGTGTGGTCGTCAGACTGGTGACGACATGCAGTGTGTGACAGTGTGGTCATCAGACTGGTGACGACATGCAGTGTCTGACAGTGTGGTCGTCAGACTGGTGACATGTTTGTGTGACAGTGTGGTCATCAGACTGGTGACGACATGTAGTGTGTGACAGTGTGGTCGTCAGACTGGTGACGACATGTAGTGTGTGACAGTGTGGTCGTCAGACTGGTGACATGTAATGTGTGACAGTGTGGTCGTCAGACTGGTGACGACATGTAGTGTGTGACATTGTGGTCGTCAGACTGGTGACATGTAGTGTGTGACAGTGTGGTCGTCAGACTGGTGACATGTAGTGTGTGACAGTGTGGTCGTCAGACTGGTGACATGTAGTGTGTGACAGTGTGGTCGTCAGACTGGTGACGACATGTAGTGTGTGACAGTATGGTCGTCAGACTGGTGACGTGGTGACATTCTTCCTTCTTTTCCACCCCGTCATCTTCTTGCTCCTCCTCTTCCTTCTTCTCTTCTTCTTCCTCCTTTTCCACCTCTTCATCCTCATCCTTCCGCTTTCCCGAAGTTGGAGTATGGCTGCCTTAATGGCGGGATAAAAAACACGGTCATACACACAACAGTCCACTCCTTTTTTGAGGGGGGGGGGGGGGGGTAGATGGGATTGATCCTTGCTTGCCTGTCTATGCAGGGAGTGTTCGCATGAGTAACAGCTTGCGTACGCAGAAGAAAGAAAGAAAAATCCTCACTCTTCGCTCCCCCCCCCCCTCCCCTGTACTCCTCTTCCTCCTTCTCCTCCCCTTCTTCTCCCTCCAGCTCTTCTCTCTAGCTCTCCAACTGTACCTCCTTTACCTTCTCTTTCCCCTCCTCCTCCTCTTTCTACTCCTCATCTGTCCCTCCTACTCTCTTCGTCATCCTCCTCCTCCTCCTCATCTTCATGGTCCTCCTCCTCCTCATCATCATCATCTTCCTCGTCATCCTCCTCCTCCTCCTCATCTTCTTCGTCATCCTCATCCTCCTCATAATCTTCTTTGTCATCCGCATCTTCTTCGTCATCCTCATCCTCATCTTCTTCGTCATCCTCATCCTCCTCATCTTCTTCGTCATCCTCCTCCTCCTCCTCATCTTCTTCGTCCACCTCATCCTCCTCATCATCTTCTTCGTCATCCTCATCCTCCTCATCTTCGTCGTCATCCTCATCCTCCTCCTCATCTTCTTCGTCCACCTCATCCCCCTCCTCATCATCTTCATCCTCATCCTCATCTTCTTCGTCATCCTTATCCTCCTCCTCATCTTCTTCGTCATCCTCATCCTCATCTTCTTCGTGATCCTCATCCTCCTCATCTTCTTCGTCATCCTCATCCTCCTCATCATCTTCTTCGTCAACCTCATCCTCATCTTCTTCGTCAACCTCATCCTCATCTTCTTCGTCATCCTCATCCTCATCCTCATCTTCTTCGTCATCCTCCTCCTCCTCATCTTCCTCGTCATCCTCATCCTCATCTTCTTCGTCAACCTCATCCCCCTCATCTTCCTCGTCATCCTCATCCTCATCTTCTTCGTCAACCTCATCCTCATCTTCTTCGTCATCCTCATCCTCCTCATCATCTTCTTCGTCATCCTCATCATCATCTTCTTCGTCATCCTCATCCTCCTCATCATCTTCTTCGTCATCCTCCTCCTCCTCCTCATCATCTTCATCCTCATCCTCATCTTCGTCATCCTCATCTTCTTCGTCAACCTCATCCTCATCTTCTTCGTCATCCTCATCCTCATCTTCTTCGTCATCCTCATCCTAATCTTCTTCGTCATCCTCATCCTCCTCATCTTCTTCGTCATCCTCCTCCTCCTCCTCATCTTCTTCGTCATCCTCCTCCTCATCTTCTTCGTCATCCTCATCCTCCTCCTCATCTTCTTCATCATCCTCCTCCTCCTCATCTTCTTCGTCATCCTTATCCTCATCATCTTCTTCGTCATCCTCATCCTCCTCATCATCTTCTTCGTCATCCTCATCCTCATCATCATCTTCTTCGTCATCCTCATTTTTCCTCCTCATCTTCTTCGTCATCCTCATCCTCATCGTCATCTT
>CM031607.1:563680-601180 GCA_018398815.1 Conus ventricosus
TCTTATATTTAAGCTTACTTTTGGTGGTGTTGTGCAATCCACGTGTACAGGGAGACTACTCCATGACTACTTTTCGTGATGCAATCGATATTTGGCGGTGGTGCAATCACGTGTACAGCGACCCCCAGACAGGCGGGCCGTTGTGTGCGGCGCGAATGCTGCATGTGTTCTAGCAGGCACACACTGTCGCCTAGTTAATCTGAAGAAACACAAGAATGATCCATACTGGTGAGAAATCTACAACAACTCACCGTCTTGTGTTAGGTGTCACAGGAAAGAACAAACACTCAACTCCCCTCATTACCAGATCCACTTTGTAATACGATTTCAAGCGCTTCATTGAACGAGAAATCGCTACCACTCCTTTGCCTGACACAGAAAATACGTGCTACGCGTCACGTCATGGTCTTTGTTTCAATGCTCCCGGGGTCAGCCAAGTACACAATAAGCCACTGAAAGTATGGTCGACAACTCGTTCCAACATCCTCAAGACTAGTTACAGAGGTTATTTCCCTTGGGCCATTTTATGGAACGTGTATCCTGTTACCCACTTTTGAACGACTTTGGTAAGGTTAATTAAGTAACCTTTAAGTTCTTAATTAAGTCGCCTCTAACTTCTTAGTTATTTTTTAATCAAGCCGCCCAAGTTCTTAATTAAGTTCTTAACTCAAGTCACCCCAAGTCACTTCTAAGTTTTTAATTAAGTTACTTTTAAGTTTTTAATTAAGTTACTTCGTTATCTTATAATTATTAAAAAACAATCTATGTTTTTATCTTAAATAGTAGATGTCTAATATAGTACACACACGCCTCAAAAAACGCGTCATCGTTGAGGATGTCTTGCTTAATGCCCTTGGTGTGAAATCGGTCAGCATAGATCTTAATGAAGTTCTTACATCCTAAGCAACCGCATTGATTACAATTCTGGTCTATGGAAATGTCTTTTATAGACTCCATGTCTTTATTTATTGACTTCATCATTTTAAACAAATAATAATCCGCCATGATCTATTTTTATTAAAAATATTATTCCATTGAAATGGATGAAAATGAATTTTTTGTTGTTGGCGGTGCTGGCGTGCTGTTGTCTTCTTCTGTATTTAGTGGTTCAGGTTGTTTTAACTTCTTTTGTTTTTGTCGCCATTGTTTATATATTTTATAACCGTAATAACTGCCCCCATCAGCAGCAATGGCGCCAAAAATGACAACTGTTTTAAGTTCAATATTCCATGAAGACTTTGGTGCCCTTAAATTAACTTGCTCTTGTTCTGGAGCTGGCATTGAATCAACTGTTGGCGTTGGCGTGTTATGTTTTCATTATGAGTTATATTCTGTGATTGTAACTTTAATTTCTTTGTCTGTTTAACTCTGCTACTCTTTTTCCTGCTGCAACACGCCAGGATGCTTTAGCTTTTCACTCGTCACTATCTCTACCTGATTCAGTGTTCTTGATTCTGCTGATTTTTCGACTTGTTCATTTTGAAGGGAAATAAAATCTATATGATTAAAAGTAATTAATCCCATGATTAACGGCGATAACAATGTTCCAAATCTGTAATATAAATCACAGCTTAGAGACTCTAATGACTTTGTTAAAAAACTGGATCTTGCGTTAAATCATACGTAAGATCTTGTTCAGAATCAATGGGAGCAAATTTGCTGACTAGTTTAGTGTACAAACTAAGAACTGTTTGTCCTACACTTTTTACCATTCTCGACCCCAGCTGCGCTTCATACCTGTTATGATACTTTATAATGTCTTGCAGCGACATCTGTTGAATCTGTTCAATGCTGAATTCAGTTCCGAGAACTGTTTTGTTTTTCCACATGCTGCCAAAGAATACAGCCTTTCCTTTTTGGGCATAATAGCTTGATCATCAACTTGGTCATTCATAAGTTCAGGAAGGTTTAGGCTACCCTGTATCTGTAGTAGATCATCGCTAGTTCATGTTTTTATTAATTATTATTATTTTTTTTTTAAAATGAGCACCGAAAAAACTATTACTAACCTTGTATACCATTCTGCTGTTATGGAGGTCTAAGTGTAGGATACTCAATGCTTGGTAAAAGCTTGTTAAAAATAAAGCCAGCAGATCTTGGCAAACTAGACTTTGAGGATTCAGCAAAACTGATTGCTATTATTGCAGCTTCATTTGCTACAAAAGATTTTCTAGTTAAGGAAGATATAATTCCAGAGAATATAAATATGTAAAAAAAATACATTTATAAAAAATTGGCTTCACTCGTAATGATGATAGGTGGCGCTGTGGTGAATGCTTTGCTTTTAGCGGGAAGTAATTACGCATTTAGTAAACTACGGGACGACGGCGAGAGAAAAAAGACATAACAAAGCTGTGGAGCAACTAGCCGCAGCACAAGATAACTATGAAAAGCGAGAATTGAGCAGTTAGATTTTATTAATAACACACTGAAAAAACAGGGCCATGCAGCTTACACATTTAAAGATGTTGATCAAGCAATAAAACAATATTATCTAGTAACAGGCAAACCGATCGAGACATTGCCCCCACCAAAATTCAGCAACTTTATCAACCATCAGAAAAACAAAAGATGCAAGAAATCGCGTTTATTGTCGTTGGTATGACTGTTGTCTATTTTGTCGCACATAATATTGGCTGATAAAAAATGAACAAAATCTATTATTCACCCAAAGGATATTGGAAGGGAATAACAGCAATAAAAAAGCTAAGCCAAGCAGCGGGAGTCAGTGAACAAACAGCAAAGGAATGGTTATCTAAACAAGCGATTTGGCAAATTTATTTACCTGCACCTAGACGAATACAGAGACCGCACTTTGTGAATACAATACCGAACGACACCCATCAAATGGATCTTCTATATTTACCCTCTGATACGATTAGAACTAAAAAGATTAAGTACGCACTCACAGTCATTGACATAGCTTCAAGATATAAAGATGCGGAACCATTAACACAAAAGAGTGCTTCTGCTGTTCTGTTGCCATACAACTGATATACCAACGAGGCCCTTTAACTTATCCTCGCATGATTCAAGTTGATGATGGAACAAGAATTTAAAGGCCAAGTGAATCAATTATTGTTAAAACATAGAGTTACCATTAGAAGAGGCATCCCAGGAGTTCAAGATCACAGGCTTTAGTTGAAAACTTTAACAAACAGTTAGCCGAAAGACTTTTTTCTTACCAGTATCACAGAGAGCTTATTGACAATTCTCGCAACACAGAATGGGTTAGAAGACTGCCCTCAGTTTTGCGCGCAATAAATAATGAAGAATTTAAAGGGCTAAAACCAGTAAAAAGCAATCAAAAGAAAAACAATAAATGTTGCTGAAGACTCTAGTACAACCAGCAAACTATTACCTTTTGGGGATTGAAAGTAAGGTACCTTTATTTACCGGGGAAGCAGAAGGGGACACTCACATCAGGGCAACCGATCCATTTTGGAGTGTTGTTTTCGTAGAAAAAAAGAATTGTAAAGATGAATCCGCCCGTGTATTTTTACGAGAAACTGACACAACAAAACAACCAGCTCCTCAAAGATCTTTTGTGAAAGAAGAACGCAGATAATCCCGCCAGACACAGTTCCGCTTTAATTATTTTCCCGGTTCTGTAGTGCCCGGTTGCATATGAAAACTCTGGATTAACAAACCACGTTTTGTGTTGTTCTATCAATGACTTCTTTTTTAACAACAGTTGTGTTGATCTCATGTAGATTAGATCGTGTTTTACGTTGTCATGATGAAAGTCTTATTGTCAAACAATGCTTCTTTATAGTTGTCATGCGATATGCTCGACTGCACAAAACTGCGAGATATTCCCTTTGCTTTTTTGATAGTTTTCACCCGGCTCGAAATACTGTACTTTTGACCTTAACCCACATACTCCTTGATCACCTTTCCAGATAATTCATCCTTCATCTTTCCCAAAACCTTCTTATTAGTAATTGAATGCAAAGGCGAATCTTTTAGGATAATCAGATGTGTCGTACCATCCGCTCGCTCCTTTAGCTACTTCTAATTCCATGTCTTTATAGATGTCTTCAGTAGGGATATCTATAACAAAATATCTGTATCTTTTGTAAAGTACTCTGGACTCTGGATACAAGGGTTTAAAGTAGTCATAAAGAAATTCTAACATCAAAAGCTTTGATAATTCTAAAACGGTAAACCAATAAATACAGGTTTGTCCAATTTGACTTTCTTTTTTTTCATCATTATGCCAAAAAGCTGGTCATGAAATCTTCTGAAGTCCTGATAATTAGGTTTTGAAGTCAGCTTAATTGCTTCGTTCTCTTTGGTAACTAATCTAACATCTTTGCGCTTGTGCGGATTCTCCATAGTCTTTCCGAAACAGCTGTTGTTCATCAGCTTGAAAAAGTCTTTTTCTGAAGCATCTGCGGATTTAGTTCTGAGATCAGTGTTCTTCATGATGTATGGTTTCATGAACTGTTCTTGATCAAAAGCAATTACACGATGAACAGCTGTCAACTTCAAACCGTGTCTTAAATAAAATTGTAGAAGTCTGTAATGACAGACATAATTTTTTTGCCTCGAAGATTAGGCACAAGTTTAGGCGGCTCTCTTGGATTCATCTTTAGACTTTCTGCAGCTAATGGATAGTCATTATGCAGGTCATGGAGTTCATGAGGATATTCTAAGTCAACTTCTAGAATGTATCCACGCTGTTGACCCGGCGTCAAACTGCTCAACCACTTTAATGCCTTTTGAATATTATTCGTACCACCGCTTGTGTGCATTTTAAAGTTACGTAATGGAAGCGATTGCGCCATAGCCCATCCATACAGATTGTTTGCGTCTAAATACATAAGATAGTTAGACCTTTTACTTGGATCGTAATCGTCCAAGTATTTGTTGTTTGCTTTACAATAATGATGCGACGCCATACTAATTCCCCCACGCAATCCGTTTTCAATCATCTGAATCATTGGTAAATCTGACAATAAATCAATCTGTACTCCAGTAAACTTTAAGAAAGCGTCCCAGCTCATCCCGGGCGCAGAAATGTAATGCGCGGGATCCAGGCTATAATGTTTCATGCAGGTCTTTCTATAATTTTCAAAAATATCCGCCAACAAACATGTATCAGCCATTAAGTAGGAGTCATGATAGTCTCCCATCGTTTTACACTCTAACTTCTGCCATGCTTCTTGAGCATGCTGGTAATCAGAATCACTGATGTCCTTTCCTCTAAGACTAGAAAAGAACGCGCCTTTAGGCGGAAGTGTGTCTTCATCAAACCTTTCCCAACTGTTCATGTATTCATAAGGGTAAACACCCTTTCTAACAAGAGTTGAGTCAAAATATTCTTCCGTTATTGGGCAGGACTTTAAGGACATAGCTAGTGACTCTAATGATCCCATCATGTGCTGCATAGAGTCATAAAAAGACATGTTATTTAAAGTGAAACACATGTACTTTTCTGATGACTGTGCAATGCATGACACCCTGAAGGCATCGCCCACTGCTTTCATTATAAGATGAGAGTCGTAACCTCGCAAGTTGTGAAAGAATATAGGCAGCTTCCATGTCTTTGGTTCAAACTTTAGTTGAAGATTGCATTTACTGTGCGCAGCTCCTCTGAACTTTCCACTAATGTGATCATGGTCTCTTACTGTCGGATTTGCTGCGTCTGATGAGAGGCCTAAACCGCAAATCCAACAGTGAGTGGCTGAGCCATACTGTTGTTGGTCTTCAGGCGTCATCATGATTTTAGATAAATTCAGATTATTAGAACAATCGTTACGCACTTGCTGCATGCGCTGTAAAAATCTTCTAGCCGCATTTGGGCCTCTGTATAATTCTGGCGTTGAATGAGCGCCATCCGACCTAACAATAATGAAGGCAAATGAACAAATCTGATGATTACTCATTAAGACTGTTTTTCGAAGTTTTTGTGGCGCTGGCCCTTCATAAGGAACAATGAGCGATTCGAAGTCTGCGTAAACAATGTATGGGGAATTTTGCATCCGTTTCCAGTTCTTAAAACTAACTTTACTGCCTTCTGGGGGCGTAATTAGTTCTGTATTACAGTCAACTGGGCCGATACAATGTTTCTTATGTTCGCTCGCGGCTTGAACAGATGGAACTCTTGTTAAACATTTTCTACAGAATTCTTGCTTAAGTCCTTGCTTTGAAGTATGCCGCAATAATCTACTCATTGTGCGTATCAATATGTAATGCGGTAGCCCCGCTGGTGAAAACATCAGTAGTAAGTCCACATGATTTTTGTCTGGATCACCTATTGTTGGGCTGTTCTTGGACACTTTAATAGGCTGTAGATTTGTTTCCTCATCCCATGCGTAGATATTGACAGTTATTGGTTTGTTTTGTTCTTCAAACTGATCAATTTGATTGTCACGAGCCGGTTTACCTTGTTTTTACTCTGTTGTTGAATAGAGAATGAAACACGAACAGCTCACGACTTTTTATAATAACTGTGTGATCATCAATAGGCTCACTCTCGCGCTTTCGTCACACCCGACAACAACATGTAGCTCACTTCCTCCAAACAGTCGTCTGCTATCACTCCAACATTTATAACAGACTCAAAGAAATACAAGTTCCAACTTTACTTGTACGAAAACCACTTAAACTTCACATTCATAATTTAACATACGTTTTTGCACACAGGTATTCACAAATAAACTTAAATTAGCCAACCCTAAACATTACTTTATTTCTAAACTAGCTGACCTCCCTAACGAACTACTTCCCCTAACTGTAACTAGAACTCACCTAACCTCTGACCTAACCAAATTAAATAACTTCCCAAATTCCCAACTAACAAATTAATTCATACACCTATGCTCTCCCAATTACTCGAACATTCTTACAACATTCTTAGACTCATGCTCCCATCGCTCAAAACCTAACACTCGACTCAACACGGAAACCACAACACGCAACTGCGAACTTCAGCCACACGCAAGCTCTCCATAACATTACAGTTCACTCAGCCAACGCGGTGTGCAACAGCGGCCGCCCAGCTATCAAACATGATGCCTGCAAAAGCCGGAATAAATATATTAGAACCTAAACAAACCCTTGTTCCTATTTCGAAACATCTTAAATCTCTAAGTCGAAATGAACTACAACTGAAACCTAAAATCCGAACTTTACTCACCAAGCAGCCCACACCTTCATGCATTCAGAAAAGGACCGAACACGGTCGGGACACTGCCTTATATTCCTACGCGTTGCCTCGGCTTCACCAAGGCCATACTCCACAAATGCGGAAATTATAAAAAAATCCTACAAAACTTTTAACACTATCACTAACACTTTCTGACATCACCCCCTTCCCGGGGAAAAAAAAAAAAAAAAAACTATTATAATTTTTTTTTTTTTTTAAAGAAGACCAGCGACCGACGGAGGAAATGTTCCTCTGAAGATGGCTCGAAACTAGGTGTATTTATCCATTTAGGGAAAATCCACTGATTAAGAGCTTCAAAATAACCTTCACCAAGTTAATAAATTGAGTACCACACTCAATAATTGACTAGTCCCCCGACTGTCAAATGCTCAATCCCTTTAGAGTAATTTTTCCTATTACTCTATCATTAATGAAAATTCTCGTCAGAATTAACATTAGTCCTAGACCCCTGTCACAGGACATGGATACAAAAAAGTAACTCGAATACCACATATTCAAGAACTCTCTATGACCCCCGTCATAGGTTACACCCAGATTGTTGCATCAACATCCACAAATCGACCGAAGGTCCCTGGTCCCTATCTAGAAAAATATGTTTATAATTAATAATCACATATAAATTCTAATTCTACTGTCAAATATACCATCCATGTGAGTGATAACGTTAATTGAAATTTTTTTTTTTTTTTTTTTTTGTCCATCCAAATGATTTATATTGTCTTTCCACGTCTTTGAACATCCCTCCCGGGTCACAACGTTGATTGAAAATGTTTTTCATTCCAATTGGTTTATATTGTCTTTTCACGTCCTTGAACAGTTTTAGAAAAGTTTATTTCACCGTGTATGACGACACAACCCCTGGACCTGGCCTTGAATATGTCAACGTCACACGTGTGAAGTAACTTGCACTTGTGGATGACAGCTACGGAGTGCAGCAAAGGATGATAGCATCTTCCATCAGCCGTGTTCCTGCAACAATCCAACTCACAGCGAAAAACATGCTCTCCAACTAACAAGTTAATGCTATGATAATACAAGCATACGCATCTGCATGACCCTCACTCCACCAGACGAGACAACACATCCGCTTCATAATTACTTGCACCTGGGATTGGCAAAATTGAAAATGAATAATCTTGCAGTGCAAGACCCCAGCGCAAAACACGCGCATTTGTTGGTTTAGCGTTTTCCAAGACTGAAAGCGGTTTGTGATCCGTCTCCACAATGAAGTGACGACCAAACAGATAGCGCTGGAATTTCTCCACGGCCCAGATAAGCGCAAGGCACTCCCGCTCAATAGTTGAGTACCTCGTCTCTCTGTCCAGGAGCCTCCTGCTTGCGTATAGATTGGGTGCACTTGCCCCTCCCTGGACTGCAGCAAAACCGCCCCTATGCCCACTGATGAAGCATCAGTGCGCACAATGAAGGTCTGCGCAAAGTCAGGCAATGCCACGACAGGACTTTTGGATAATACCAGTTTCACGGTGTCAAATTATAAAAAATCCTACAAAACTTTTAACACTATCACTAACACTTTCTGACATTGATCTACACTAACAGGAAAGGATATTCCACTAAAGTTAAGATCATTGATGTAATCCAATAGTTAGACACTCTCTCTGCGTTTTTGCGGACGTAATGCAGCCTTGCGAGAACACACCACATAAAACATTTGTCGTCTGTATTCTTTATGTTTAGAACTGCTCTTTTTGCAACTAATGCAGGAGGTAGTGGAATGTAAGCCTTACCAACAATCGGCGCATACTTAGCCTGTTTTAATCTGATCTCTAAGACTTCGCCCTCTGACCAACCAGAGCCTCTCATTTTGGCTTCTTCAGCGGCCACATCAAACTGTGTAAGCAGCTGGTCTGCCCAACCAGGTGTTAAGTCATTATGAGAAAGAATAACCTGCTGTTTAGTCGAGACCCAGACTTCTAGATTTTCTTCATTTATTGTTATATAGTCGATTAAAACAGCTAACATTACTTTAACTGGTGGGTCTATTGTTAGTTTACCCGGAACTTGAGAAATAGCATGAGCAACACTTGCCTGTACGTTTGCAGGATCAATGACTTCTAAATCAATATCATTCAGTGCTCTTGATAAGTCTTCTTGCATTGCTTCAAACAATTCGTCTGGACCTTCATATATTTTATCCATGCTGAGTTTCTTTTCTAACTCAAAATATTTATTTAAATCAAAAAAATAATTAATCAATATCGATGGTTTTTTTGTTTTTAGACTCATAAACTAAAGTATAAACACCCTTTGGCGTTGTTAATGTGAGCTGTTTAGAACAGAGTTTAATGTTTCGTTTACTTTTTTAAGCATTCCTTTTTATCTGCTCGGGTCTGGCTGTTGAAAAAAACTTGTCCTCGCCTTTCTTTGAAGATCAAACTTTTGTCTTTTGTAGTCATCAAAATCGGCCTGTAAACGACTAAATTCTTCATCCTGATGTTGAGTCAGCTAGTGCTTTTTTTATTGTCAGTTTGAACGAACTAAGTTAAGCTGTTATTAGTTGAACCATAGCCTGTGCTTTTGGAGTTTAGTTTTTAATTTTTTTGCTAGCACACCTACAGCTAATGAACACAGGCCGAGAGCTAAAGACAAACCCCTAGGGGTAAAGCTGCAGGTGCGCCTATGCCTGATGCTAAGAGACCTACACTGTTCCTGCTGATGCGGCGCTTATAGTCGATGCTCCAGTATTAATATAAGTAACAGCATTAAAGGCAGCAAATACCTTCGTTTGGCTTTGCTGTATTTTGAAAGTCCTGCTCTATTTTTTGTTGATTTTGTGTAATGTTAGTTAATCTGAAGGTTTTTTATCCGGGGGGGGTTCTACTATCCCTTCTCTGGCACTCCGGTGCTGTAGGCACATTTGGATAAACTTGAACAGACATGCTTTTTTAAATGAAAAAATAATTTTAGTATTCTTACCCTTTTAATTTTTTCTTTTCATATTCAGCTGTGCATCAATTAATAAAAACAAATGTACATTAACATTTTTATCGGCTTCTTTTTTTTTCCTAAATTTTGAAGTTTACGTCTTTAAAACCGTTCTCCCCTTCCCCATGCAACTGATTATCCTCTGTTGACCTTAGGTCAATCCATAAACCGTATTTTGATTTTAAAATAATCATCAAGCCAACACTGTGAAGGTGTAATCTTTAGACCAAGTCTGCTGTTGGACTTCTACCCCTCCCACCCCCAAACAATTTTCTTTTTTTCGTCAAAATATGATAAGGTCTAAGTCCGCTAGCGTAGATTGGTTAGGACTACCATCAATTGTACATTGCACTTTCGTTAATTTTTTGGATTAAAAAACTTTCCCCTTGCTCTTGCGAATGGTTTTTCATCTTCACACAGCAATAAAATACCTTAGAAGCGATTTTACTGCGACACTAAATTAAAATTCCATATAGCGTCTGCCCTGCTTTTAGGATATGTTGAATGATGACGCACGTTTCGTAATATATTACTAATTGTGACTCATAATTTTGCTCAATCAGCCTTGCTAAATTAGAGTTGCTAACAACATCAAACTCTAACGAGATGTCAAAAATGCTGTACTTTGCTTCGTGTCTGTTGATCTGAAACACGTTTGTATTCATAAAAGTTAGTTCTATACAATCTGTCTTTTAATGCTCCTGAAAGTAAGGGCGCATGCCTTTTAACAACTCAAAATCTAGGGGAATGGAAAAGCGATTTCCAAACCATAACTTACAGCTAAAGCCTTTTTGCTGCTTTTAGCACCTAGGCGATTTCGGCGCCTATTCTAAGTTTAGTGCTTCTTCATTGCCGATTCCTTGAAACGCAAGATCTTCCCCTTTCATTCGCGGTTAGCCATAGATCAGAAAGGTTAAAAATATGTCTGCATTGTTTAAAGAAAATACTTCTTGCCCCTCAATTTTACAGAAATTTTCTTAACGATTGCCCGTCCCAAATTCTGGACAACTGTTCTGGTTGGTCTGTTGTTAAAGCGAGTTCATTTTGAAAGTAAGCCGTGCAGAGCCTGGCACAATCAAATCATCCGCTCCTAGGTCTGGAAATCTAACAGTAAGAATTTGATCTGCATCAATAGTAATGGATTATTTGGAACAGTAATATTCCGTTTATTTCCCTTCACGCCACGGGTTCTTTCAGTCTTCTATGGGGGTCAAAATCAAAGCCATATACTATGACATTTTTATAAAACAAAATAAAAAGTTAATTATTTAAAAACATGGCGGAATTGGGGGTGAAGAAGATTATGATTTAGTGATTTTGGAGACGCCGACAGGGATGAAAGGACTCCTTTACACAGCATCGCTCAACGTTCTCATTGCGGGATGAATTAGAGGGCGCAAAGGCGTGAATTAACAGAAAGTAAGGTCAATCATTATACCAAAAGTTTAGGACTAGAACCTCCCGAACTATAACCCTGATGATTTTGAAGTAAAAGATGACCATTTGTATAAAAAACAAGCAAGGACAACCTTTTCAGCTTACGCATAAACGAGACTCATCAAAGTTTGTAGGCAGGGGTACAATAAAAAAACACCTTCAGGGGGAAAGGGTTCGAATCCCCTTTGGGCCCTTTACTAAACCAAAATTAGATAGGGAGGCAGTTGCTAAACTTCAAAACACACTACAAGAACTCCCGACAGATAACCAAATGCAAACCATGGAACTTGAAGATTTAGATCAAACAGCAGTCAAAGTAAAAAATACAGTAGGAGCAGAACTCACTGAAGAAGAAGAAACAGCATTAAAAACTATACACAACCACGGCTACCTGAGAGAGATTTAAATTAGCCCTTGATCGTACTTTAAGAACCGTTAGAGGTGAATTAGAAAACAATTTAGCAAAACGGGGTGTAACTAGATAGGATAAAAAAAGAGAAAAAGAAAAACTCGTTGAGGCTGACGACGCCAACTTAGGGCGTGAGATTAAAGAAAATAAACAAAGACTAAAAAATTTTGAAGAACGAAGATCACAAGACTAGAAGCGCTAACACTAACCGAGACTAATTACGAACTCAAGTGAATAGAATAAGAGAAACTACCCGGGAAAATTTTATATGAAGCCCACAACGCTAGCAGAACAATACGAACGCGTTTAAGAGCAAGGGCGTCACATTAGCAAGGGTATAACGGCCTTAGATTTGCAATAATACACTGGTGATGGCTATTACAGGCGGTGGCGGTGGTGCTGGCTAGTGCCTCGATCGCCATCGCCTGATAAATCATGGGAAAAAAAACCCAGCTTGATCATCTTGCGAGTTTATTAAAAAAATTACCCGGGTAAAGCTATAGACTCTTTGCCAGGTATATTGGGGAGTGTTTTTAAGCTGGCTTTGTCTACTCAAGCAAAGTAGTTGGCTTTAATGGCCGAGCACTTAGGGGCATTAGTTCTCTTAATAGTTGGTACTATTTAGTAAGATAAAGACCAAGTAATCCTAGGCAGTTAATTTCCAAAAACAAGTGCTGTCTTTTAATATTCATGGTCATCGCGAACAAAGTCCACGTCTTCAACAGTCTTTGGGCTTTGAACCTCGAGGATTGGATGACTTATTTTTGGTGTTTTTTTATTGTTTGTAATATTACTGGCTCAGAATTTATATCGTTTTTTTCCCAACCTTCTGTTCATTACCTGCTAAAAGGGATTTCTTTGTTGTAGTTTTATTTTTTACCTATCTGGAGTCCCGAGGTCAAAGGCAGCATGTATAAACCAGTGCCAACAGCAAAGTCTACTTTCGATCTTGCGTATTGTAAAACATTTTGGTACCTTTTTATACTTGAAGGTAAATCAACTGTAGAATTAAGGCGTCCTCTAAATTTTTCTAAGTATTGTTTTTTTTGCATCAGGCCAGTAGAAGAATCAGTTATGCTCGATCTCGCTTGTGCTTGCGCACCTAGCAAACACCAAACGTAAAATACGAATAGAGTCGTTTATTCGTTCTATTCCCGCTTAGTTAAGCCCTCAGATATGTTCTAAGATAAATTTGTCCATGCTGTTTTAGCTCTTGCTCTATGGACCCCCGGTGAACACCTGTGCCTGAAGAGAAAGATGTGTAAGGAGGATTCCAGTCATAGTTATATTTTCTGTGCGCGCCCCAATAATAAAAGGGGGGCCTAGGCCATATAAGATCCGACTTTGTCTAAAGTCTGTCTTAACATTAATATTGAATTCGTTACAGATCCTTTCAAAACCTTCATGTCTATTCTGTTGCGAATGGATTAAACGTTTTTGTCATTGGTAATGGCGCTCGCAGTTCGTCAAAATACGACTGAAGGGGTAATAAAAATGAATCTGACACTGACCTCACCAAAGGATCAGGATGATTTTTAAAAGAATTTTGCATACGATACTCCCACACCCCGTTGTTGCAACAAAACACAGCAAAGTTTTTAAATGGTTCTGATAAAACTGCATCGGATGACTAAACCACACTTTTGCGATGTAGTCTTTTTAATAGGGGGTTAAAATATCTGCTTAATGGATACTCACCTTTTTATTAAAAGTGTTAGTCTGGGTCACAGCAATGTCAAGGGTGTCAGTTGCTATATTTTTAAGATTGTAGTGCGGCCCAACAGAATATTTTGCATCTTAGTATATTTGAACGTGCTCATTTTTATTTTGTTTAAAAAAATGTTTGTGACAATAACAACCTCAAGACAGTCCTAGGATTTAAAACATGCTGTTGAGAACGATTGCAGAACCAAAATGGTCGCACTCCATGAAATATCTACAAAGTCCTATGGTTTTTAAAAAACTGAATCGAAGAATAATAATGCGATTCTAAAAGTTGACAAATCAGGGTCCAAAGTTGACCAGGTAATCATACCTGATGGTTATTACGGGTTTTGCTCACTAAAAGAAGCAATGAGTAAAATTTGACATTCTCTCAAACTTAACAATGCAAATCTAAAAACAATGTTATCATTCAAACCTGAAGAAAAGTAGTACATTACCTTTTTGATGTAGAGCTAGCTAAAATGTTAGGCTTTACAAACTGCTAATCACCTGTTCATAGTTTTAGAGTTTACATCAAACAAACTACTTATGAGGGAGAAAATCCGCTCGATCTTGCAGTACATTCATTACTCTATGTTCATTTGGATAGCTAAGCACTGATGAAAACTTATATGATGGACTGCCCTCAACTGTTTTAAGAGCTCTTTTCCGTCAGGGAAAGCTGCATATTGCGATTATGAAATTATACAATTCCCTAATTTACAGTTAAAAGATTAGTTTTTGGGGGGGTCGGGTCATTTAATATAAAATCAAAAACAAAACAGGGAAGTCGTAAAATGTGATAACCTGCCATTGTTTTTTGGGAAAAAAAAAAATAAACTGTACTAAAAAATCGCGTGGGCCAGAAGAATCCGGAGTTACATTAGCGCCTGTAGGTGTAAACTTAGAATTAAAAGACCTTGCAGACGTTTTGGACTTTGAAAAAGAATGGTGAAATAGGCACTTTGTATGGTTTTGATACACTAAAGATGGGGATTATAAACCAAAGAATTGGCGACAGCAAAAAGTTTCCTAAACTAGAACAACTGCGCAATCTAGAAGCAAATAATGTTGGCCAGTAGAATATAAAAAAAGTTTTGAAAACCTGACCTTAAATGGCATTTAGAACCATATTTAGAATGGGAAATAAATTTGAATTCATAAGCCCATTTACATTTTTTTAGGCCGTCAAAAACGTTCAGAAAAGCATTCAACCTGCCCTTTTCACATAAGTCTTATGCCGGACGACAATAGTCGGAAAAAAATTGAAATAACGCCGTATGGGAAAAAACAGTACATCCTCCACAGAAGAGAAACGGTTTTTAAAAGATGCTTCTACAAAATTACAGTTCATTCCGCAAATGAAATTAGGAGATGCGTTCACAATGATATTTGAAATTTCTGTCTTAAAAGATAAGGGGAGGGATGGGGTTTTGGGCGTAGTGACTCCTTCAAAAGGAATTCTAATTAGCTGGCAAAACTTAGACGTTAAAAACTTAAATTACTATCGTCATTCTTCACAATGTGAGGATATTAAGGTCAAAAACAACAAGCAACAAAATCAATATTAGTCAAATAGAAATAATCTTACAGAACTAAATTGGATTAATCTTACACATTTAGACCTTATAGGATTTTATTATACTGAACAATTTGACAGAGAGCATGAAAAAAACAATAACTGGGATTAGATTAAATTCTATTATAAAACTATGGGGCATTTAAACTTATGACAAAAAACCCCCCATTGTTCATTAATTTGTGACAAACTGGTTGTGGAAAAACAATATTTATCCTCGACCTGTTACAAACAGTTTATCGTTATAATTTTGAAACATATTGGGGATTTTCTGCCCAACACTTAAATGGAACAAAGCATATCATGATAGAAGGTTTATATGGACAGATGATAACATATTTTTAGTTAATCCCAGCATAAACTAAGTGAATGTTTAGAAACGATTTTTTATATTGTTTTTAGGGGAAAGCAGACGCTATTATTATAGATGACTGTTCAGCAGAAAGAGACATAGTTAAAAAGAGAAACACTTGGTCGAAACTAGCTTTCAGTGGGAAAGGGATGCTGGATAAGTTGTGGATTTTATGCCAAAAATATAACTCGGTTTAAAGACTTTAGAGAACAGTTAAAGACTGTAGTTTTATTTCACATGAAAGACAGAGATGCATTTGATGAATGTTTTTCGTGAAAATGAAGTTATTGAAAAAGATCAGAAAAACATAGGATTAAGCAAAAACTAAAATCTAAAAGTTTAGTAAATTAGTAAATTTAAAACGGGTTACCCTACACAGTAAAGTATGTTTGTAGATAATCGTTATTTTTTGGTTACTTGTCAAGAAAAGGAAAATCAGCTTCTAGGTCACTTTCGCCCGAAAACTGGTTGAGGGCGAAAGTGAGTTAGAAGCTGCATTTTCCTGTTCTCTACTGTGTCAGTGTCACACACACACACACACACACAACACACACACACCCCACACACACACACACACACACACACTCTCTCTCTCTCTCCTCCTCTCTCCTCTCTCTCCTTCTCTCTCCTCTCCCCTCTCCCCTCCTCCTATTTCCTCTCTTCTCTCTCTCTCTCTCTCTCTCTCTGTCTCTGCCTCTGTCCGTCTGTCTGTCTCTCTCTTTCTCTCTCCCCCTCTCTCCTCTCTCCACTCTCTCTCTCTCTCATCCTCTCTCTCCTCTCTCTCTCCTCTCTCTCCCTCCCAGAGTGAAAACAGGGTTGTTATCTTCCCTGATTTTTCGTTGCTTATAACTGATGTTGCTGATGCACTCACTAGAAATGGGAAGCATGGGTACCAATTTCTACCAGGTTTACGTGAAATTTTCATATTGTTATTCGCAGATGACATCGCTTTAATTTCCCCCACTCCCTCTGGACTTCAAAATCAGATTAGAAACTTGCAGCAGGCATCTGATCTACTTGGGTTAACATTAAATTTGCAATAAAACATAATGGTTTTCAGAAAAGGTGGGTATCTAAGTAAACATGAAAAATGGCACTACAAAGGGCAGGAAATAGAAGTCGTAAATAGCTATAAATATCTAGGATTTACCTTAACGACAAAATTGTCTATAGACATTTCACTTACAGAGTTTGCAGGAAGAGCCAAAAGCAAAGTGAGAGATATCATGAAAACTATGTACAGCCTGGGTAATATGGATATGTCAATATTCTTTAAATTATTTGAAGCACAGATTAAACCATTGATATTATATTCAACAGAAATATGGGGTCTCACACGTTTTAAAGTAATAGAACGTATACATCTCTTTGCTTGTAAAAAGTTCTTGGAAATGGCAAAAAGACGCCAAATACTCCTGTTTATGGTGAGCTAGGCAGATACCCTCTATATATTGATAGTACTTTACGGGCAGTGAAATACTGGTTCAAGATATAAAAAAAGAAAAGAAAAATGACGCCAAACCGAATACCGAAACAAGCATACGAAAAAGAACTGAAAGAAGTCAGAAAATCCCCCAACTGGGCTTTAGACATAAAACATTGTTTTGACTCCTATGGATTTTCAGGAGTGTGGATAACTGGAGGAAGTGGGAGATGAAAAGACATTCTTATCAGTGTTTAGACAGAGAATGGCAGACTGTTTCAAACAGGACTGGCACAATAAATTAGAAGGTAGTGATCGTTATACCGTCTACCGATCCTTTAAATCACTCCATCAGCCTGAGAAATACTTATATGATATCACAATTACAAAATTCAGAAGGGAATTAACAAAAGTCAGATTTGGCGTAAATGAGCTTCGAACAAATGAAAAAGTATACCGATACTACAGCAATAACCACCTGCCATTTTTGCAGTGAAGAAGAAACCGAAATACATGTCCAAGTGACAAAAAATTACGAGAAAAATATATTCATAAATACTATAACGATAGCTTTCCTCTCCAGTTGAAGACGCTATTGCAAAACGATAGTGCTGTCATAATGAGAGGTGTTGCTGTGTTTAAGGACATCACGCTTTACGGTTTAGAAAGGAACAGCTGAAATGAAATGCTATAAACTAAGTTTGCTATTTTTGTTATCGCCAAATGAGCATCCTTGTTGAACATTTTTCTATATAAATCATTCATTCTCAATATCATAAACTATTTCATGTTACGTGTCTCATGTGGATAGGTTGGAGGCTTCACATTAAAGTCACGAGTCCTGTTTCTCTTTGTCGAGAGGGAGAGATCCGGATACAGATGTGTGAGAGAGAACGAACGAACGAACGAAATTTTATTTCACCAGGGTAATGAGATAAGCAAATTGCACATGCTTTTTTCCACCCACCCAGAGAGAAAGAGAGAGAGAGAGAGAGAGAGAAGAGAGAGAGAGAGAGAGAGAGAGAGAGAGAGAGAGAGAGAGTCTCTCAGACGTAGTCCAATTGTGCCGACGTCTTGAGTGAACTGGGATTTGTCTTTTGCGTGCAGAAAATCAACATGACTGACCAGGCCGCTGCGCAGGATGAGGTGAGTGCGTTCACCTCCTTCCCCCTCCTCCACGTCTTGTTTGCCCCCCCCCCCCCCCCCCCCCCCCCTCCCTCTTTGTCTGTATGTTTGTTTGTCCGTGGTTGTTTATTTTCTTACTCATCAAGAATATGTATATCTCGGGAGAGACAGACAGACAGACAAAGAAAGAAGAGTCGGAGAACGAGCGAGCGAGCGAGAGAGGGGTTGGGAGGAGGTAGGTAGAGATAGTAGTAGTAGTACTTTCATTTTACGTGTTTTCACAAAATTATGTGATATTAGACGAGAGAGATAAAAAGGGAGGGAGGGAATGAGAATGAAGAGAGAGAGAGAGAGAGAGGAGAAGAGAGAGAGAGAGAGAGAGAGAGAGAGAGAGAGAGAGAGAGAGTGAGAGAGAGAACGTATATGTTTACATACGTGTGTGCGGATGTGGATGTGTACATATAACCACACACAGACCGCCAACATCATAGTAGATACCAAACCGGACTATTTAACAAACAAAAGATAAAAGCAAAGTTAGTATTAGAAAAAAATCAACACAGACATACATGGTAAACATGGTATGTATGCCCTGAGAGGCACACACTCAAATAAAACATGACCTCTTGATATGTTTGTTCTCCACTTATACATTTAATTGAAGATTATTTCTAATTCTGAGAGCGTCTGGTTTTGGTCGATGAAACGTTGAAACGAAATTTCGTAATTGCTACATATCACGAATGTGCAGATTTGGGATGCTTTTGTCATAATCAGCACTGACAAGTTGAGTGTTTTGTGTTTACATAGGAACCATGGCTCTTAGCGCTATGTCTGGCACAGCCCCAAGCCATTTGTCTTAACACTTGATGACTCCTTAAGTGAAGGATACATTCAGTTGTGGCCAACACATTTCATTTGTCTTAACACTTGATGACTCCTTAAGTGAAGGATACATTCAGTTGTGGCCAACACATTTCATTTGTCTTAACACTTGATGACTCTCTTGTGAAGTGAAGGATACATTCACTTGTGGCAACCTGTCAGCGAGTTCATTACCCAAGACTGTACAGTGTGAAGGAACCCGAAAGAATATCATGTCAGTTCCTTTGCAGATCAAGATATGAATTAAATGACAAAAGTCGTTTTAAGATAAAATTATCCGAATTCGAATTTGCAAAGTTTAATGGGGTGTGATGCTGGCAGAACAACACTTGAACAACACTTGAACGATTGATTGTGGTAAGTCAATTAGATATGTCAAGGCCATTTGTATAGCAATCATTTCAGCAACAAATATTGATCTGTATTTTCCACTACATTATGGTTTTTTCTACTTTCAGTGATGGAATAACAAAGCAGACCCAACTTCTTAGTTGTTGTTGCTGAACCCTCTGTGAACATTGTAAGATGGTTGGGAGTTTTGTTTTTCCAAATACATCTTTGCTCAATGTGAAAAGATGTAAGGCTGATTCAGCTTTTTTTCCTTTCAGTGTGATCAAGATCGAACTTCGCTCTCTTTCTTTCCCTGTTTGGAATGGTATCTCTATAGGACGTCTTTTGTCAATGGTTCAGTGCACACATCAGTTAGCAGTATAAGAACCAAGTCATGGTAGATAATGAGGATATCTTTTTAGCTCTCTTTGGATAATGGGTCTCTGGTTTTATAGACGTTTTCTTTTTCACTCACACATTCCATGGTAGAACATTTCATAACATATTTTGCGACAGTGAGTTTCCTGCATTCCTGTCATGATAAAACATCGATGTCTCTGTTCCAATAGTAGATGTCTGCATTGGATAAAACATCGATGTCTCTATATGTTCCAATAGTAGATGTCTGCACTGGATAAAACCATCGATGTCTCTGTATGTTCCAATAGCAGATGTCTGCACTGGATAAAACATCGATGTCTCTATATGTTCCAATAGCAGATGTCTGCACTGGATTAAATATCGATGTCTCTGTTCCAATAGCAGATGTCTGCACTGGATAAAACATCGATGTCTTTATATGTTCCAATAGCAGATGCATGCACTGGATAAAACATCGATGTCTTTATATGTTCCAATAGCAGATGCATGCACTGGGTTTCCCAGGCATAATTTAAAGGCTTTACTGTTGGCGCTTTGCAGTTTTTGTGACAAATGTTTAGGTGCACTAAAGAACGCCTCTGATGATAAAGTGCTTCAACGTCTTTGCATCCAAACACCAGCTTTGTTTGCTCAATAACTTAAGAACATTTAAGTTCCTTCTTGCTTTGTCTGGGAGAAAAGAAATGTGAAAATTCCATGTCAGCTTGGATATGAAACGTACACCTAAGAATCTTACCATGAGTACGCATTTAAGTGTTATCCCAAAAAGCTTAAAAGATGGATCATCTCCATTTTTGAATAAAAAAATAACATGCATGCTTTTTCATAGGAAAAGTTTCAGACCATTCATGAATATGTACGTAGTACGAGAGAGAGCGGAGGGGGGGGGGGGGGGGGGGGACAGACAGACAGAGAGAAGAGACACACACACAGAGATACAAAGAGAGAGAGAGAGACAGAGACAGAGTGAAAATGATTGATCTTCAATACGCAAGGATGAGATTTTAGGCGGAGACCTTGTCTTACAATATGTCCTTGTCATGCATATATTATTTCAACACATATCATATACTGACAAAGCAACATAATAACACTGTAATGTAATTCTTCAATGACAAGCACACTGTTCAGAAAGAGGTGTGTGTGTGTGTGTGTGTGGGTGTGTGTGTGTGTGTGTGTGTGTGTGTGTGTGTGTGTGTGTGAGTGTAGAAATATTCCGTCTATATGTTTATTGCTTTGTTGTTTGAAGAGTTGACCTTGCAACGGAGGATGATAGTAAGGATAGGACTCAAAGTATGACGACACTTTGAGGAGGAGACAGATAGTGGCAAAGGTGCAAAAGGATACAAGGCTGTATATAATACGTGTGCTAGTGTATGAGCTGTGTAGAGGGTGTGTGTGTATGGTGTGGTGTGGTGTGGTGTAGTGAGTGTGTGGGTGTGTTCGTATATATAGAGATGTGTGTATTAATGCATGTGTGTGTGTGTGTGTGTGCGGGTGTGTGTGTGTGTGTGTGTGTGTGTGTGTGGTGTGTGTGTGTGTTTGTGTGTGTAATCATGTTCTTTTCATTAAATGAAAAATGTTGACATTCGTTCCTTGTTTTCTTAAATGTCTGTACAATCCGACAATAAATTGGTTTCAGTCAGTCAGGTGTTACCGTTTGATTGCGTGTCTCTGGAGCTGTATTTATTCTTAGTGTTTTCTGTGGATGTGTGGTCTGTCAACATGTGCAGCTACGGGGTGTAAGTCATGTTATTGTATCGTAGTGTGTTTCAGCTGGAAACGTGTAGTAGGGTAGGGCCATGTAATTTATTGTGTTGTTTTTCAGATGAAGAACTATACTGCTGTGCAGCCGTATTATTTCAATGTGCTTTATTTTAGAGAAACCAATGTACTGTATAGTGCTGTATTCATATATCAGATGAAGGGCAGTAGTGGTGTATAGCCATGTCACTGTGGTATGCTGTATGTCAGATGACGGACTGTAATGGTGTATAACCATGTCACTGTGTTATGCTGTATATCAGATGAAGGACTTATGGTGTATAACCATGTCACTGTGTTGTGCTGTATGTCAGATGACGGAGTGTAGTTGTGTATACATAACCATGTCACTGTGTTATGCTGTATGTCAGATGGACTGTAATGGTGTATACCCATGTCACTGTGTTATGCTGTATATCAGATGAAGGACTGTAATGGTGTATAACCATGTCACTGTGTTGTGCTGTATGTCAGATGACGGAGTGTAGTTGTGTATACATAACCATGTCACTGTGTTATGCTGTATGTCAGATGACGGACTGTAATGGTGTATAACCATGTCACTGTGTTATGCTGTATGTCAGAAGACGGACTGTAATGGTGTATAACCATGTCACTGTGTTATGCTGTATATCAGATGACGGACTGTAATGGTGTATAACCATGTCACTGTGTTGTGCTGTATGTCAGATGACGGAGTGTAGTTGTGTATAACCATGTCACTGTGTTATGCTGTATATCAGATGACGGACTGTAATGGTGTATAACCATGTCACTGTGTTATGCTGTATATCAGATGACGAACTGTAATGGTGTATAACCAGGTCACTGTGTTATGCTGTATGTCAGATGACGGACTGTAATGGTGGTGTATAAGCATGTCACTGTGTTATGCTGTATATCAGATGACCGACTGTAATGGTGGTGTATAACCATGTAACTGTGTTATGCTGTATATCAGATGACGGACTGTAATGGTGGTGTATAACCATGTCACTGTGTTATGCTGTATTTCAGAATGACGGAACTGTAATGGTGCATAACCATGTCACTGTGTTGTGCTGTATGTCAGATGACGGATGTAATGGTGTATAGACATGTCACTGTGTTATGCTGTATATCAGATGACGGACTGTAGTGGTGTATAACCATGTCACTGTGTTTGCTGTATGTTAGATGACGGACTGTAATGGTGGTGTATAAGCATGTCACTGTGTTATGCTGTATGTCAGATGACGGACTGTAATGGTGGTGTATAACCATGTCACTGTGTTATGCTGTATTCAGATGACGGACTGTAATGGTGTATACCCATGTCACTGTGTTATGCTGTATGTCAGATGACGGACTGTAATGGTGTTAACCATGTCACTGTGTTATGCTGTATGTCAGATGACGGACTGTAGTGGTGTATAAAACCATGTCACTGTGTTGTGCTGTATGTCAGATGACGGACTGTAGTGTGTATAACCATGTCACTGTGTTGTGCTGTATGTCAGATGACGGACTGTACGTGGTGTATAACCATGTCACTGTGTTTATGCTGTATGTCAGATGACGGACTGTAGTGGTGTATAACCATGTCACTGTGTTGTGCTGTATGTCAGATGACGGACTGTAGTGGTGTATAACCATGTCACTGTGTTGTGCTGTATGTCAGATGACGGACTGTAGTGGTGTATAACCATGTCACTGTGTTATGCTGTATGTCAGATGACGGACTGTGTGTGTATAACCATGTCACTGTGTTATGCTGTATGTCAGATGAGGACTGTAATGGTGTATAACCATGTCACTGTGTTATGCTGTATGTTAGATGACGGACTGTATGGTGGTGTATAACATGTCACTGTGTTATGCTGTATGTCAGATGACGAACTGTAATGGTGTATAACCATGTCACTGTGTTGGCTGTATGTCAGAATGACGGACTGTAATGGTGTATAACCATGTCACTGTTTTGCTGTATGTTTAGATGACGGACTGTAATGGTGGTGTATAACCATGTCACTGTGCTTATGCTGTATGTCAGATGACGACTGTAATGGTGTTAACCATGTCACTGTGTTATGCTGTAGTGAGATGACGGAGTGTACTTGTGTATAACCCTGTCACTGTGTTATGCTGTATGTCAGTGGACTGTAATGGTTGTATAACCATGTCACTGGTGTTATGTGTATGTCGATTGGAGTATTGGTGTACCATGTCATGTGTTATGCTGTATGTCGTGAGGACTGTAATGGTGTATAACCATGTCACTGTGTTGTGCTGTATGTCAGATGACGGGTGTAGTTGTGATAAACCATGTCACATGTGTTTTTGCTGTATGTCAGATGGACTGTAATGGTGTATAACCATGTCACTGTGTTATGCTGTTGGTCAGATGAACGACTGTAATGGTGTAAAACCATGTCACTGTGTTTGCTGTATGTCAGATGGCGGAGTGTAATGGTGTATACCATGTCACTGTGTTATGCTGTATATCAGATGACGGACTGTAATTGTGGTGTATAAACATGTCACTGTGTTGTCTTTAGTTGAAGAACTGTAACCAGGGCTGTGTGTTCGCGCTGGATGAATATACTGCTGTGGTTAGAGGTAAGAAGCCGTCTTTTCTCTGTCGTCTGTCTGTCTGTCTGTCTCTCTCTCTCTCTTTCTCTCTCTCTCTTCTCTCTCTCTCTCTCTCTCTCTCTCTCTCCCCGTGTGTGTGAGTGTGTGTGTGTGTGTGTGTGTGTGTGTGTGTGTGTGTGTGTGTGACTTTTCACAAACACACACACACACACACACACACACACACACACACACACACACACACACACACACACACACACAGAGAGAGAGAGAGAGAGAGAGAGAGAGAGGAGGAAGAGGGGAGAGAGAGAGAGGAGAGAGAGAGGCCCGTGCGCGTGCGAGGGAGAGAGAGAGAGAGAGAGAGAGAGAGAGGAGAGAGAGGAGAGAGAGAGAGAGAGAGAAGATAAGATAATGTTGCTTATAGCCCAGCCGACCGCAAAGGGCCATATCAGGGCTGTAAGAGAGAGAGAGAGAGAGAGAGAGACGAGAGAGAGAGAGAGAGAGAGAGAGAACAGAAGCATGAATAGAGCAGGGGGTGAATTGCATGCAATGACGAGAAAGGAATGATGACCAGATCAGGACAATGACTTCTGTATTCTGTGGTGAAATAGGGGAAAAATAAATCATGCAAAGAATATGAGTTGCCTTCAGTGGTGAGAGGGGAACCATTAATTGAAGAGAAGGAGGAGTTGTGTTCTATTCATTCAGTGGTGAGAGGGGAACCATGAAGTGAAGAGAAGGAGTTGTGTTCTATGCCTTCAGTGGTGAGAGGGGAACCATAAAGTGAAGAGAAGGGGGAGTTGTGTTCTATGCCTTCAGTGGTGAGAGGGGAACCATGAAGTGAAGAGAAGGAGGAGTTGTGTTCTATCGTGAAAGAGGACCCACATACGGAGCAGGAGAATGAGTTCTATTCTATGGTGAAAGAACCTATTCTATGGTGACAGGAGAACTAGAAACAGAGCAGAAGAATGAGCTATATTCTATGGTGAAAGAACCTATTCTATGGTGAGAGGGAGAACTAGAAACAGAGCAGGAGAATGAGTTATATTCTATGGTGAAAGAACCTGTTCTATGGTGAGAGGAGAACTAGAAACAGAGCAGGAGAATGAGTTATATTCTATGATAAAAGAAGAACCTACTCTATGGTGAAAGAAGCACCTGTTCTATGGTGAGAGGGGAACTGGAAACAGAGCAGGAGAATTAGTTATATTATATGGTGAAAGAGGAACCATGTACAGTGCAGGAGAATGAGTTGTATTCTATTGTGACAGAGGAGTAGGAGAATGAGTTTGTTCTATGGTGAGAGAAGAACCAGGAACAGAGTAGGAGAATGTGTTGTATTCTATTGTGACAGAGGAGTAGAAGAATGAGTTTGTTCTATGGTGAGACAAGAACCAGGAACAGAGCAGGAGAATGTGTTGTATTCTGTGGTGAGAGGGGAACCATAGGGTATTGAAGATGACATGGGGTAGTGCTGACATTTTCTTGGAGTCTGTGGAAGGTTTTGGAATCACTTATTAGTTGCTGTGCGTAGGCCTTCAATGAATTGAAACGGTTTTTAATTTAACGAAATGCCACGGCAGAGACAGACGGATGTCTACTTGTTCCCCTCCTTGTTGTCGAGCCTGGAAACTTGCTGAAGTGTTCTTAGTGTTCAGACATCAACAGCTGTTGTCATGCACTCACAAAAAAGCAGAGAAAAAAAAAAGACTGCGAAAAATGAGATTGTGTTATTAGGAATGAATCATGAATGTTTTAATGAGACTTTCATAAAGCAGAGTTGATGTGTTGGTTTGATTGCCTTTGTGCCGTGGCAGTGTGTTGGCTTGATTGCCTTTGTGCAGTGGCAGTTGTGCCGTTTAATTTGTTCACGTGTTGTTTCGATGAATCATCTCAACCCTAGAGGGGAGACGGGAATTTAACCCTTTGACTTCCAGAACGTGGTGCTGTCACCATGGTTACCAGTGTTTCTGTTTTATTCTGTTCCTCTGAACTGTTGGAGATGGCCCAGTCAGGCAGCACCGTGGAACTGCGGAACAATCTCCAGTCTTTCCTCTCCTCACCCCACCCTCACTCCCTCTTTCTGCCCTTGCCCCTGTCTCATCAGGCTGAATAGTGAAATGTCTGACTGAAATCTGTGCGCTCAAAGTGATGTGTGGTGGGTTTGTTCTGTTCACATTCTGCTGGTAATAATGACAAGGCAGCGCAGACTTTTCTTCTGGCTGAATTGAAAACACAGTCACTGACTAGGCAACTCTACATCAGTTTGTGTACCCAGAGACATTTCCTTACCTCGTCGTCACGCAGTATCAGGCTGGGAACAGTGGTTTCAGGCCAGGGGTTGCGGACAGGGTGGTCTTGAATTCTAGGCCCATCCCAGACATGAACGTGTGGTATTTCTCCGGCCCTGCCCGGCTCTCGCCCACACTTTGTGGGTCAAAGGCTCCTGTGGGAAGACCGGGACCCAAACAGTGTGCTATATAGGCTCCAATGGAAGACAGGGACCACACAGTGTGCTATATAGGCTCCAATGGAAGACAGGGACCACACAGTGTGCTATATGTTCCAATGGGAAGACATGGACCACACAGTGTGCTGTATAGGCTACAATGGAAGACAGGGATCACACAGTGTGTATATAGGCCCCAGTGGGAAGACAGAGACCACACAGTGTGCTATATAGGCTCCAATGGAAGACAGGGACCACACAGTGTGCTATATGTTCCAATGGGAAGACATGGACAACACAGTGTGCTATATGGGCTCCAATGGAAGACAGGGATCACACAGTGTGCTATATAGGCTCCAGTGGGAAGACAGAGACCACACAGTGTGCTATATAGGCTCCAATGGAAGACAGGGACCACACAGTGTGCTATATAGGCTCCAATGGAAGGCAGGGACACACAGTGTGCTGTATAGGCTCCAATGGAAGACAGGGATCACACAGTGTGCTATATAGGCTCCAATGGAAGGCAGGGACCACACAGTGTGCTATATAGGCTCCAGTGGAAGACGGGGACCACACAGTGTGCTATATAGGCTCAATGGAAGACAGGGATCACACAGTGTGCTATATAGGCTCCAATGGAAGACAGGGACCACACAGTGTGCTATTTAGGCTCCAATGGAAGACAGGGACCACACAGTGTGCTATATAGGCTCCAATGGAAGACAGGGACCACACAGTGTGCTATATAGGCTCCAATGGGAAGACAGAGACCACACAGTGTGCTATATAGGCTCAATGGAAGGCAGGGACCACACAGTGTGCTATATAGGCTCCAGTGGGAAGACAGAGACCACACAGTGTGCTATATAGGCTCCAATGGAAGACAGGGACCACACAGTGTGCTATATAGGCTCCAGTGGGAAGACAGAGACCGCACAGTGTGCTACATAGGCTCCAATGGGAAGACAGGGATCACCACAGTGTGCTATATAGGCTCCAATGGAAGACAGGGACCACACAGTGTGCTATATAGGCTCCAGTGGAAGACAGCGATCACACAGTGTGCTATATAGGGTCCAATGGAGACAGGGACCACCACAGTGTGCTTTTAGGCCCCAGTGGAAGTCAGGGACCACACAGTGTGCTATATGTTCCAATGGGAAGACATGGACCATACAGTGTGCTATATAGGCTCCAATGGAAGACAGGGACCACACAGTGTGCTATATAGGCTCCAATGGAAGACAGGGACCACACAGTTTTCTATATGTTCCAATGGGAAGACATGGACCACACAGTGTGCTATATAGGCTCCAATGGAAGACAGGGACCACACAGTGTGCTATATAGGCTCTAATGGAGACAGGGACCACACAGTGTGCTATATAGGCTCCAATGGAAGACAGGGACCACACAGTGTGCTATATGTTCAATGGGAAGACATGGACCACACAGTGTGCTATACAGGCTCCAATGGAAAACAGGGAACACACAGTGTGCTATAGGCCCCAATGAAAGACAGGGACCACACAGTGTGCTATATGTTCCAATGGGAAGACATGGACCACACAGTGTGCTATATAGGCTCCAATGGAAGACAGGGATACACAGTGTGCTATATGTTCCAATGGGAAGACAGGGACCACACAGTGTGCTATATAGGCTCCAATCGGAAGACAGGGACCACACAGTGTGCTATAGACTTAGGGTGGGAAGACAGACCAGACAGTGTGCTATATAGGCTCCAGTGGGAAGACAGGGACCACACAGTGTGCTATATAGGCTCCAATGGAAGACAGGGACCACACAGTTTTCTATATGTTCCAATGGGAAGACATGGACCACACAGTGTGCTATATAGGCTCCAATGGAAGACAGGGACCACACAGTGTGCTATATAGGCTCTAATGGAAGACAGGGACCACACAGTGTGCTATATAGGCTCCAATGGAAGACAGGGACCACACAGTGTGCTATATGTTCCAATGGGAAGACATGGACCACACAGTGTGCTATACAGGCTCCAATGGAAAAACAGGGAACACACAGTGTGCTATATAGGCTCCAATGGAAGACAGGGACCACACAGTGTGCTATATGTTCCAATGGGAAGACAAGGACCACACAGTGTGCTATATAGGCTCAATGGAAGACAGGGACTACACAGTGTGCTTATGTTCCAAGGGGAGACAGGGACCACACAGTGTGCTATATAGGCTCCAATCGGAAGACAGGGACCACACAGTGTGCTATAGACTTAGGTGGGAAGACAGACCAGACAGTGTGCTATATAGGCTCCAGGGGGAAAGACAGGGACCACACAGTGTGTTATATAGGCTCCAGTGGGAAGACAGGGACCACACAGTGTGCTATATAGGCTCCGGTGGGAAGACAGGGACCACACAGTGTGCTATATAGGCTCAGTGGGAAGACAGGGACCACACAGTGTGCTTTATAGGCTCCAATGGAAGACAGAGACCACACAGTTTAGCTATAATAATATGTTCCAATTGGAAGACATGGACCACATAGTGTGCTATATGGGCACAGTGGGAAGACAGAGACCACACAGTGTCCTATATAGGCTCCAGTGGGAAGAGAGGGACCACACAGCGTGCTAAATAGACTCCAGTGGGAAGACAGAGACCACACAGTGTGCTAAATAGACTCCAATGGGAAGACAGGGACCACATAGTGTGCTAAATAGACTCCAATGGGAAGACAGGGACCACACAGTGTGCTACACAGACCCCAATGGGAAGACAGGGACCACACAGTGTGCTAAATAGACTCCAATGGGAAGACAGGGACCACACAGTGTGCTAAATAGACTCCAATGGGAAGACAGAGACCACACAGCGTGCTAAATAGACTCCAAGGGAAGACAGGGACCACATAGTGTGCTAAATAGACTCCAGTGGGAAGACAGGGCCCACACAGTGTGCTATATAGACTCCAGTGGGAAGACAGGGACCACACAGTGTGCTAAATAGACTCCAATGGGAAGACAGGGACCACACTAGTGTGCTAAATAGACCCCAATGGGAAGACAGGGAACACACAGTGTGCTAAATAGACTCCAGTGGGAAGACGAGATCACACAGTGTGCTATATAGTCCAAGGGGAAAGGGACAGGGACCACACAGTGTGCTAAATAGACTCCAGTGGGAAGACTGGGACCACACAGTGTGCTATATAGACTCCAATGGGAAGACAAAGACCACACAGTGTGCTATGTAGACTCCAATGGGAAGACGGGGGAAACCACACAGCGTGATGAATACTCTCCAATGGGAAGACAGGGACCACACAGCGTGCTGAATAGACTCCAGTGGGAAGACAGGGTCCACACAGTGTGCTAAATAGACTCAAGGGGAAGACAGGGACCACACAGTGTGCTACTTTAGACTCCAATGGGAAGACAGGGACCAGACAGTGTGATAAATTGACTCCAATGGGAAGACAGAGACCACACAGTGTGCTAAATAGACTCCAATGGGAAGACAGGGACCACACAGTGTGCTACATAGACTCCAATGGGAAGACAGAGACCACACAGTGTGCTATGTAGACTCCAATGGGAAGACAGGGACCAGACAGTGTGATAAATAGACTCCAATGGGAAGACAGGGACCACACAGTGTGCTAATAGACTCCAATGGGAAGACAGAGACCACCAGTGTGCTGAATAGACTCCAGTGGGAAGACAGGGACCACATCAATCATCATCATCATCATTTCTTGCCCATGATGGGCGTAGAGGGAGAGATGAGAGACACTCTCGAAGCCAGGCACCGCCATCCGGCCCTGTCCTCTGCTGTCGCATCAGCGTAGGGCCATCCATCTGGTCCATTCTTTGATGTTGTCCATCCAGCATTTAGCTTGTCGTCCCCTTCGTCTGCCGCCTTCCAGCGTGCCTGGATGACTGTTTTGGGCAGTGAATTGTGGCGTATGACATGCCCGAACCACGACAGCTTCCTCTTCTTGACTGTTGCCAAGAGGGGTTCTTGGGGGCCTGCAAGTGATGTTATTTGGCTCCTCACAAGGTCGTTTGTCTTCCGGTCTTGCCAAGAGATCCGAGCAAGCGCCTGAAGCATTTAGTTTCAAACGTCTGGATTCTCTTGGTGGTCTCTGCTGTCATGGTCCAGCTTTCGCAGCCATACAGCAGGATGGACAGCACCAGGGACTTGTACAGCTTCATCTTTGTAGGAAAGCTGATCTCCTGCTCTTCCAGATCTTGTTTTAGCTTTGCCATTGCTGCTGTTGCGATCGCTAGTCTGGTCTTGATTTCTGTTGCAGAGCGACCGTCTTTGGTGGAGTGGCGCCAAGGTATTTGAAAGCGCCCACTTCTTCAAGCTGTTGTCCGTTCATGTAGATTTCAGCATGGGTTGTTGGTTGTGCTGTTGACCAGGACTTTGCTTTTTTCTGTGCTCACTTCCATTCCATATGCACCTGCCCTTTCTTCCAGTCTCTTTGTCAGGTCTTGTAGTTCTTCGTTGCTGCCTCCATCAGGTCGATGTCATCTGCGAACCTCAGATTATTGATGATTCTTCCTCCGATGGAGACAGTGGAGTGGAAGTCATGGAGGGTTTCACGCATGATATTTTCCAGGAAGAGATTGAACCAGTACGGGAGATAGCAGGCAGCCTTGACGGACTCCAACTGTGGTCTTGAAGTTAGTCCCTATCTGGTTGTTGAGGAGGACTGCGCTGCTGGCGGTGTTATACAGCGCCTGGATGGTTTGGACGAGACCCTCCTCTATGCCAAACTTTCTGAGCACTTGCCACAGGCCTTGTGCCACACCCTGTCAAACGCTTTCCTAAAGTCAATGAAGTTGTGGAACAGGTCTCTCTGATGTTGCAGATGTTTCTCCATCAGTATCCGGCAGGTGAAGATCTGTTCTACTGTGCTTCTGCCTGCCCTGAATCCAGCTTGTTCTTCCGCCAGGTGTTTCTTCCGGCCTCTTTCTTCAGTCGATTCAAGATGACTCTGAGCATGATTTTACTGGTGGCTAATGAGACTTATTGTTCTGTAGTTCTGGCATTGGCGTAGATTTCCCTTTTTGGGCAGGGGGATGATGAGTGATTGAGTCCATTCTGTGGGCCACTGTTTTGTCTCCCAGATCTTCTGACAAATCGATTTTTACTAGAGTGACCAATTCCTTCCCTCCATGTTTGAGCACTCTGCTGGAATATTGTCTGCTCCAGGTGATTTCCCTGCCGGAAGGCTGCCGATGGCTTCTTCCACTTCTTCTCTCATCACTGGTAGTGGTGAGGATTCCCTTGATGGTGTTGAGTCCCCCTCAAACAGACTGTCGTCTGGCTGTATAGGGTAGTTGTAAAGTTCTTGGCAGTACTGTGTCCATCTGTTCAAAACAGCGGAGCTTTCTGTCAGCAGCTCGCCTGAGGTATCCTCGATGACTGACGATCTGTTTTGCTGCGTCTTGGTGAGGTTTTTCAGTGTGGTGAAGGCATGTTTGCTGTTTCCCTTTTCCATGCCTTTCTCGATGTTCTCGCACTGATTATTGATCCATTGTTCTTTGGCTTCAATCATTTCCTTCTCTACAAGGTTGTTGGTTTTTCGATACTGTGCGGCTTGTTCAGGCTGGAATTTTTCGTATTCTTCAGTGATCTTCTTTTGTCTCAGAGGTCAAGGATGTCGTTTGAGATCCATGCTTGGTGTTTCTTCCTCTGTCGCCCAAGTACCTCCTTTGCTGTTTCGCAGACTGCCTCATTGAAGCTGTTTGTGAGGTCGTTGATGTCATTGTCTAGGAGGTTGAGTGCCGCGAACCGCCCCCCGAGCTGTGCCTGAAATGCCTCTTCTATCTCTGGGTCTTTTAACTTCTCCAGGTCAAACTTGATGCGTGGCTGCGCAGGTTGGTACTTTTTCTTCAATTTGAACTTCATTGTGAGCAGCACGAGATCGTGGTCGCTGCCTATATCAGCTCCGGGGTATGTCCTCGTCTTTGCTTTATTGATGCTTGATTTGAAGCGCCGCGGAGTGAGGACAAAGTCGATCTGGTTGTGAGTCATTCCGTTCGGCGCATGCCAGGTTGTTCTTCTTGACAGTTTGTGGGGGTAAAGGGTGTTGGCAATGGTGAGCCTTTGGGTGCAGGCAAACTCCAGAAGGCGAAGTCCCCTGTCGTTAGTTTCCCCTGTGCCGTATTGACCCACTGTTCCAGCCCAGTCTTTGTAGGCATCTGGGCCGACTTTGGCGTTGAAGTCCCCCTGAACTATGATGATGTCTTTTTTGGGGGGCTTTTCTGATGGTGTCTTCTACTTTCTCGTAGAATTCTTCCACCGCCTGATCTTCGTGGCTGGTAGTTGGAGCATACACCTGTATGATGTTGATGTTTTTTGGGTTTGGCTGACACACGAATGCTGATGATTCTGCTGTTAACAGGTGTGCAGCTCAAGATGCATCCAGTGATTCTTTGCGTACGATAAAAGCTACGCCTTTTCATGTAGTGACTCTTCGCCACTGTACCACATCTTGTGTCCTTCCTCTGTGATTGCTTCTCCAAAGCCTGTCCATCTTACTTCCGACATACCCACAATGTCCCATTGGTAACGTCTCAGCTTGTGCTCTAGTTCTTTTACTTTGCCGCACTGATGGAGTGTACGAACTTTCCCAGGTTCCAATGGTAATTTTCTCAGTTGGCAGCTTGTATGATGTCTTTGCCCCAGTAGCTGACTTTTCACTTCCACCCTGGTGCTTGTCAGTGGGAAGCGCGGTCGTTGGTAACCCGGGCCCCGGCCGATCCGGTATGTTGCTGGCTATGGTTGTATCTCTCATGACTTTTCTGTGGGCTTAGGTTAATCCTTGGTGGCGCCAATCCCCTCTCCAAGTCTCCTACTGTGACAGGTAGTACTGGGCTACAGCTTTAACAGTAGCAGACCATTTGTCTGACCTGACAGGGACCACACAGTGTGCTAAATAGACTCCAATGGGAAGACAGGGACCACACAGCGTGGTAAATAGACTCCAATGGGAAGACAGAGACCACACGTGTGCTAAATAGACTCCAGTGGGAAGACAGGGACCACACAGTGTGCTAAATAGACTCCAATGGGAAGACAGGGACCACACAGCGTGCTAAATAGACTCCAGTGGGAAGACAGAGACAACACAGTGTGCTAAATAGACTCCAATGGGAAGACAGGGACCACATAGTGTGCTAAAGAGACTCCAATGGGAAGACAGGGACCACACAGTGCGCTAAATAGACTCCAATGGGAAGACAGAGACCACACAGTGTGCTAAATAGACTCCAATGGGAAGACAAAGATCACACAGTGTGCTATATAGACTCCAGTGTGAAGACAGGGACCACACAGTGTGCTAAATAGACTCCAATGGGAAGACAGGGACCACACAGTGTGCTATATAGACTCCAGTGGGAAGACAGAGACCACACAGTGTGCTATATAAACTCCAGTGGGAACACAGAGACCACACAGTGTGCTATATAGGCACAGTGCGAAGACAGAGACCACACAGTGTGCCATATAGGCTCCAGTGGAAGACAGAGACCACACAGTGTGCTATATATGCACAGTGGGAAGACAGAGACCACACAGTGTGCTAAGACAGGAACCACACAGTGTGCTTTATAGACTTCAGTAGGAAGACAGACCACACAGTGTGCTATATAGACTCCAGTGGGAAGACAGACCACACAGTGTGCTAAATAGACTCCAGTAGGAAGACAGGGACCACACAGCGCGCTAAATAGCCTCCAGTGGAAGACAGGGACCACACAGCGTGCTATATCGACTCCAGTGGGAACACAGAGACCACACAGTGTGCTAAATAGACTCCATTGGGGAGACAGGGACCACACAGTGTGCTAAATAGACTCCAGTGGGAATACAGGGACCACACAGTGTGCTATATAGACTCCATTGGGAAGACAGAGACCAACACGGTGTGCTATGTAGACTCCAATGGGAAGACAGGGACCACACAGCGTGCTGAATACTCTCCAATGGGAAGACAGGGACCACACAGTGTGCTAAATGGACTCCCATGGGATGACAGGGACCACACAGTGTGCTATATAGACTCCAATGGGAAGACAGGGACCACACAGTGTGCTATATAGACTCCAATGGGAAGACAGAGACCACACAATGTGCTATAAAAGTCTCCAATGGGAAGACAGGGACCACACAGCGTGCTAAATAGACTCCAATGGGAAGACAGGGACCACACAGTGTGCTAAATAGACTCCAGTGGAAAGACAGGGACCACACAGTGTGCTAAATAGACTCCAATGGGAAGACAGGGACCACACAGCGTGGTAAATAGACTCCAATGTGAAGACAGGGACCACATAGTGTGCTAAATAGACTCCAATGGGAAGACAGGGACCACACAGTGTGCTAAATAGACTCCAATGGGAAGACAGGGACCACACAGCGTGCTAAATAGACTCCAATGGGAAGACAGGGACCACCAGAATAGACTCCAATGGGAAGACGGGGACCACACAGCGTGCTAAATAGACTCCAATGGGTAGACAGGGACCAGACAGTGTGCTAAATAGACTCCAGTGGGAAGAGAAGGACCACACAGTGTGCTAAATAGACTCAAGTGGGAAAAACAGGGACCACACAGTGTGCTGAATAGACTCCAATGGGAAGACAGGGACAACACCGTGTGCTAAATAGACTCCAATGGAAAGACAGGGACCACACAGTGTGCTAAATAGACTCCAATGGAAGACAGGGACCACACAGTCTGCTACATAGACTCCAGTGGAAAGACAGAGACCACACAGTGTGCTATATAGACTCCAGTGGGAAGACAGCGACCACATAGTGTGCTATATAGGCACAGTGGGAAGACAGATACCAACACAGTGTGCTATATAGACTCCAGTGGGAAGACAGAGGCCACACAGTGTGCTATATAGACTCCAGTGGGAAGACAGGGACCACACAGTGTGCTACATAGACTCCAGTGGGAAGACAGAGACCACACAGTGTGCTATAGACTCCAGTAGGAAGACAGGGACCACACAGCGTGCTAAATAGACTCCAATGGGAAGACAGAGACCACACAGTGTGCTATATAGACTCCAATGGGAAGACAGAAACCACACAGTGTGCTATATAGACTCCAAGGGAAGACAGGGACCACACAGTGTGCTATATAGACTCCAGTGGGAAGACAGGAACCACACAGTGTGCTACATAGACTTCAGTAGGAAGACAAACCACACAGTGTGCTATATAAACTCTAGTGGGAAGACAGACCACACAGTGTGCTAAATAGAATCCAGTGGGAAGACAGACAACACAGTGTGCTATACAGACTCCAGTGGGAAGACAGAGACCACACAGTGTGCTATGTAGACTTAAGTGGGAAGACCGAAACCACACAGTGTGCTATATAGACTTCATTTGGAAGACAGACCACACAGTGTGCTATATAGACTCCAGTGGGAAGACAGGGACCACACAGTGTGCTATATAGACTTCAGTAGGAAGACAGAGACCACACAGTGTGCTATATAGACTTAAGCAGGAAGAGCGAGACCACACAGTGTGCTATATAGACTTCAATAGGAAGACAGAGACCACACAGTGTGCTATATAGACTTAAGTGGGAAGACAGGGACCACTCAGTGTGCTATATAGACTTCAACGGGAAGACAGAGACCACACAGTGTGCTATATAGGTTCCAGTTGGAAGACAGAGACCACACAGTTTGCTATATAGACTTAAGTGGGAAGACAGGACCACACAGTGTGCTATATAGGTTCCAGTTGGAAGACAGAGACCACACAGTGTGCTATATAGGTTCCAGTGGGAAGACAGAGACCACACAGTGTGCTATAATAGACTCCAATTGGAAGACAGAGACCACACAGTGTGCTTTATAGACTCCAGTGGGAATACAGAGACCACACAGTGTGCTATATAGACTCCAATGGGAAGACAGAGACCACACAGTGTGCTATATAGACTCCAGTGGGAAGACAGGGACCACACAGTGTGCTATAGACTTAGGTGGGAAGACAGGGACTACACAGTATGCTATATAGACTTCAGTGGGAAGACAGAGCCCATACAGTGTGCTACATAGGCACGGTAAGAAGACAGAGACCACACAGTTTGCTATATAGACTTAAGTGGGAAGACAGGGACCACACAGTGTGCTATATAGACTTAAGTGGGAAGACAGGGACCACACAGTTTGCTATATAGACTTAAGTGGGAAGACAGGGACCACACAGTGTGCTATATAGACTTAAGTGGAGACGGGACCACACAGTGTGCTATATAGACTTAAGTGGGAAGACAGGACCACACAGTGTGCTATATGAGCACAGTGGGTGGGAAGACAGAGACCACACAGTGTGCTATATAGACTTAAGTGGGAAGACAGGGACCACACCGTGCTTTATAAGCACAGTGGGAAGACAGGGACCACACAGTGTGCTATATAGACTTAAGTGGGAAGACAGGGACCACACCGTGCTTTATAAGCACAGTGGAAGACCGGGACCACACAGTGTGCTATATAGGCACAGTGGGAAGATCGGGACCACACAGTGTGCTATATAGACTCCAGTGGGAAGACAGAGACCACACAGTGTGCTATATAGACTCCAGTGGAAGACAGGGACCACACAGTGTGCTATATGGACTCCAGTGGGAAGACAGAGACCACACAGTGTGCTATAAGGCTCCAGTGGGAAACAGAGACCACACAGTGTGCTATATAGGCACAGTGGGAAGATCGGGACCACACAGTGCTATATAGGCACAGTGGGAAGACAGAGACCATACAGTGTGCTATATAGGCTCCAGTGGAAGACAGGGACCACAAAGTGTGCTATATAGGCACAGTTGGAAGACCGGGACCACACAGTGCTATATAGGCACAGTGGGAAGCCAGAGACCATACAGTGTGCTATATAGACACAGTGGGAAGACAGAGACCACACAGTGTGCTAT